>JAQQSY010004074.1:0-12549 GCA_028646535.1 Procyon lotor
AATTAGTTGCCTAGGCCTCCCTTTTCTGGGAGAACCAAGCACAGACATTTAGTTAAGGGGTGCCAAGTGGCTCAGTTGGAGAAGCGTCTGACTTCTGATCTCAGGATCAACATGTGGGGCTCAATGGAGGGCTCCATGAGGGGCTTGAACTCAGGACCTTGAGACCAAGACCTGAGTTGAGATCAAGAGTTGGACACCTAACTGATCAAGCCACCCGGGGCACCCTATCACAAACTCTTTTATTGAAAAGATCTAAATAATAAAAGACCTAAATAATAAAAGACTGATACATTTGAAAAGGAACTTTTACTATATTATCTAAGAGTTGTCAAAGGAATAGGAATAGATTCAAAATGAAGGGAAAATCTGGGCAGGCATTCTAGGGGAAAGCCATTTTTAAGCTCCTTTGCACTGAGGGCATTTGCTTAGCCTAGACAAAGAGACCTTTGATTGCCCTACGGGATAAAGGTGACAGAAAAGAGGTCCCAGACCCTTTAAAAGATGGAGTTTTTGCCATATGATCCTCCCCAAATTCAGCGTGGTTGACCCAGAAGCAGAACAGCGCTTACCTAGGGATGTAATGGCAGCCTAGGTTTTAATGAAGTGCTAGGGCATCCAGCAGGGTTTGACAAGGGTGGGGGACAGTGGAAGCAAAAGGAAGAGTGAGAGAAGAGTAGACTTTTTGAGATGTTTGCCTTGAGTAGGGTAGATTTGGTCAGAACGCTCTATTCTGGGAAGCTCGCCCAGGGGGCCAGAGAGAGTGGGCTTTTTCTTGGAGCCTTTTGGTATGCGCCCATTGATATTTTTGGATTGGGGACCTCCCCTGTGCTCAGGCCCGGATATACTGAAGGTCAACAAAATCCCAGGGAACTCAATGGCCAAGGTCACTAGCCAGTTTGTCTTTTCTTTAGCTTTTGGTCTTCTATCAGTTGCTTTATGGATTTTTTCCAGGTTTATTTGTTTGTTTTATGATTAGCAGGAGGAATACGGTGGCATATGGTTATTTCATCTTGTCAGGACTAGAAACAATTCAATAAATTTTATATTGACTCCATATTGACTCCCCACCCATCCATATATTCCAATTTTGTCAGTTGTCTCAGTAATGTTTTTTATAGCATTATTTTGTTTCTCATATAAGATCTGGTCCACCATGACAAATTGCATTTAGTTCCATGTCTAATTTCTTTTTTTTTTTTTTTTTTTTAAGATTTTATTAATTTGACAGCGAGAAACACAGCGAGAGAGGGAACACAAGCAGGGGGAATGGTAGCGGGAGAAGCAGGCTTCCTGCTGAGCAGGGAACCCGATGTGGGTCTCGATCCCAGGACCCTGGGATCATGACCTGAGCCAAAGGCAGATGCTTAATGACTGGGCCACCCAGGCGCCCCCCCATGTCTAATTTCTATCTATAATAATTTCTCAGCCTTTCATTTGTCTTTAAAGATAACTAAACCTCTAGGGCGCCTGGGTGGCTCAGTTGGTTAAGCATCTGACTTCCGCTCAGGTCAAGATCTCAGGGTTCTAAGATCAAGCCCCATGTCAGGCTCTCTCCTCAGCAAGGAGTCTGTTTCTCCCTCTCCCTCTGCCCCCCCCCTGCTGCCCCCCTGCTTGTGTTCTCTCTCTCAAATAAATAAATCAAATCTTTAAAAATATATAAAGATACTAAACCTTCTGAAAAATAAAGGCCAGTTGTTTTTTAAGCATGTCTCTCATTTGAGTTTGTCTGATATTGTTTCCTCATGATTAGATTCAGGTTATGAATTTTTTTTAGATTTTATTTATTTATTTGACAGAGAGAGAGACAGTGAGAGCAGGAATACAAGCAGGGGGAGTGGGAGAGGGAGAAGCAGGCTTCCTGTGGAGCAGGGAGCCTGACGTGGGGCTCGATCCCAGGACCCTGGGAACATGACCTGAGCCGAAGGCATGTGCTTAACCGACTAAGCCACCCATGCCCTAGGTTATGAATTTTTTGAGTGGAATACAACACGAATGATGTTTTGTCCTTCTCCAGAGGCATAAGATATCTGTTTGCCTGATTGATTGATTGATTGATTGTAGACTCCACACACAACATGGGGCTTGAATTTATAATCTCAAGATACAGAGTCACATGCTCTTCTGACTGAGCGACTGAACTAGCTAGGTGCTTCTGTTTGCCCCTTATTTTGGTCACTTGCTTAAGGTGTTCTTGTATTCCTCCAGTGTATTGTTTTTCCTTTCATAATTGTTTTTCCTTTCATATTGTTTTTCCTTTCATAATTAATGAGTATATTGTTGCGGTGCCTGGCTGGCTCGGTCAGAAGAGCATGTGACTCATGATCTTGGGGTCATGACTTTGAGCCTCATGTTGGGGGGTAGAGATTACTTAAAATAAATAAATAAAAGCATTTTAAAAAGTATATTATGAAGAGAAACTTTGATGCTGCTGAATATTCTGTTTCTTATCAAACATGGCCCATACCCCAAGCATCCATAGATAATTCTTACCTGAATCAAAATTTATTTATTTAGGTAGAATCAAATTCTTACCTAAATCAAATAAAATAAGTTTTATTAAAATTTAATAATAATCCTCATTATTGTAAAATGAGGATTTCCTAACTCCATCGTTACCTCTAATACTGGCTATCTACCACAGGAAAGAATTTTCCCCTTTTGAAATCAACTTTAGAAATTATCTCTTGACTTCCAGCTATGGCAGAAGATCTAGGTAACCCACCTTAGTCCTCCATCTCCTTTCCCCCATCTTCCCAATAAGGTTATATTATTCTTAGTTCCTCCATTAGTTATTGTTGTGACTTAAATTAATATACTGACAGTTTTTCTTCTTCTCTCAACTGTTTCTGATATCTCTTGATCTTTGGATTGGTAAAATGAGGGTCTTATTGTCCTTGACTTGTCCTTTAGTTCCCTTTCCCTATTCTACTTCCCGACTTTTGTCACGTACACTTTCACATCACTGAGGCTGTTATTTATGTGATGTTTTATAACCTCTGTTAACTTACTGTGAGCTCATCCAGTTTCCCAGCAACTTTCCACCTCATGGCTGTCTCATTCACTGATGATCCTTACCTGAATTAATCATTTCATGAGAAGAGGCAAAACACTGATATTTAAAATCATAGTATTTGCTGGGGCACTTGGGTGGCTCAGTCGGTTAAGCGTCCGCCTTCAGCTCAGGTCATGGTCTGGGGTCCTGGGATCAAGCCCTGCGTTGGGCTCCCTGCTCGTGGGGGTGCCTGCTTCTCTCTCAGTCATTCTCTTTCTCTCTCTCAAATAAATAAATCTTTTTTTAAAAAAAGTGTTTAAAATTATAGTATTTGTTCTTCACTTACTAGCTGCCAGACTCTATTTTTCTGGCCATTCTAATTGTTGTAAAGTACAGCTTCAGTGTTTTCACTCATGCTTCTAATGGCTCCCCATTGCCTCACAAATTAACTTCCAATGCTTCAGTGGTATATCCAGGCCTTTCTGATTATGTTTCTCACCCTTGTTTATCTCCCTTATTCCTCTAGATAATATATGATTCTGGAAAGAGTTCTTGTGTTCCTCAAAAGTTCCCCCTCACCCTTACTTCTCCATCTTTGTTCTTGCCTTTCCTTCTATCTAGATTGTTCCCAGTCCTTTGGAAATTTTTCCAAAGGTCCTTACAGTGGCCTCAGGGTGGCCTACAGGGTCTTACACAGTAGGGTTCCATTTCCTGGGACCTCTCTCTCCAATTGCTTTCTCTCTCTCTCATCCTACTCATACGGTTCCTCAAAGACACCACCCACACTTCCAGATCAGGCCTTTGCATTTGCTGTTCCCCCTTCCTAAGGCACTCCCACCAGATGCCTGCATGGCTCACTGTCATCAGCTCTTTGAAATATTTGCTCAAATGTCACTTCCTTGGGGAGACCTTTTCTAACCACTCTCTTTGAAATTGCAATACCTCCCTTACTCTCCCTGTATGCGTTCTACCCCTTTCCTGTTTTATTTTTCTCCATAGTACTTATCTTTGTCAAATATATATTATGTGATTTATTGATTTCATTTATTTTCTGTCCCATCCTTACCCTCTGCTAAATAGAAATTCCATAAGGACAGAGATTTTATCTATTTTGTTCACTGCTGAACTCTTACAGCTAGAATGTTTGAAATTTAGCAGGCATTCAATAAATATGTTCAAAATATTGAAATAAATTTGTGGAGTGAATGAATGAATGATCAAACCTGCACTGTGGTGAATTTGCTTGTTGCTGAATGAATGAAACCTCATTTTATTTATTTATTTATTTATTTATGAATCCTCATCTTATTTTTTTTTTTTTTAAAGATTTTATTTATTTGACAGAGAGAAACACAGCGAGAGAGGGAACACAAGCAGAGGGAGTGGTAGCGGGAGAAGCAGGCTTCCTGCTGAGCAGAGAGCCCGATGCAGGGCTCGATCCTAGGACCCTGGGATCATGACCTGAGCCGAAGGCAGACACTTAACGACTGATCCACCCAGGCCCCTATGAATCCTCATTTTAAAAGCCATCTTAAATATGTGCATTTCCTCTTTTTGGAAAATTTTTGGCACAAAATTTCATATCTTCCTTGCCAATCTGTATTCACTTTATTTCCTTTTCTTGCCTTATTCCATTGGCTAAATCTTTCAGCACTGTGTTGATAAGAATGACGAGTACAGGGGTGACTGGGTGGCTCAGTTGGTGAAGCACCTGTCTTTGGTTCAGGTCATGATCCTGGGGTCCTGGGATCGAGTCCCATGTCAGCCTCCCTGATCAGTGGGGAATCTTCTTCTCCTTCTCCCTCTGCCTTATGAATGAGGTTAGTACCCTGATAAAAGAGGCTCTAGAGGGATCTATTGCTCCCTTTCACCATTTGAGGACCCAGCCAGGATTTCCCAGCCTTCACAACTGTAAGAAATAAATTTATGTTATCCAATCTGTGGTATTTTGTAATAGCAACTCAAATGAACTAAGACAATAATAATTCCTTAATTTTTTTTAGCTGTTGCATTTATGACCAGCTGACTTCTGTTCCAAGTCTTGGATACTTGGGGCATCAAAGAAAACCGAGGCAACTAGCCACCATATTGTTGGCACAGGTCCCTGGCTGGTCTGCTTTCTTCTCTCCAACTTTCAAAGTCATCTTATGTTTGTTTTATATATGGTGCCCTGTGTTTTTAATTGTACCGAAGTAGCCGGAAGAAAAGGGAAAACTGTATCTACTCTATGTTGCCAGAGTGCAAGTCCCCAACTTTAGTTTTTGATGAAAGTATGTGGCTTATGTCTTGCTAAGGTATTGTGGCCAAATCATTTTTTTTTTTTACAAGATAAAATATCCCTATTACTGTAAGATCATTTTTGTCCATTTGACATACCTTAATTACATTCAGTGGCCTGAGATGCTTGGTGAATACAACCTCTGAATACATGTAAATATTTTAAGTTTTGACTTAGAACAGACTACTCCTATTATAGCCACAGATTTACCCTAATTTCATTTGCGAGTAGATATTTGTACATAAAAGTTTATTTGACAAACAAAATATGGTAGTTTAATTCTTCAAAGGCAGTTTACAGGCAGATAGGTTTGGGGATAATTATAGATGTTTCAAACCTGTATTTGATTTCACGGACAAATGAATAAGTAGAAGAGAAACACTGCTAGCAGGGAGTATAAATCTACATTCAAATAACTTTAATGATTAAATTATGCCTTCAACTCTTACTGACAAGAATGTCAAATCCATTTCTCATAGTTAAATTGCTTGGCCCAGTAATCTGAAATAAATGGTCTGAGATTGTGAGTTTACATTTTAAAATCCTTTCAATTTAGTCAGAGGGAGTGGCCACATCTCTCTCTCTCTCTCTCTCTTTCTCTCTCTCTCTCTCTCTCTCTCTCACACACACACACACACACACTCTCTCTCTCACACTCTTTTCCATGGAAAAAGTATGACTATTCTGCCTAAGAAAAACTCCACGTTCTAATGTCCCTCTGTTGTTCACATAGCTTTATAGCATAAACAATGAATTGCCCTGCACCCAGGATTAGCACGGGTTGCACAGCACAGGTGTGAGATCTCTTGATGTCGCCAATGTTAATCACTGACGTATCATCGTGCAATGGTGAGTAGAGGATGTAAAGCCAGGGAAGAAATGTGGCTTTTATTTTTTTTTTATTTTTATTTTTTTAAAGATTTTTTTATTTATTTGACAGAGAGAAACACAGTGAGAGAGGGAACACAAGCAGAGGGAATGGTAGCGGGAGAAGCAGGCTTCCTGCTGAGCAGAGAGCCCGATGTGGGGCTCGATCCCAGGACCCTGGGATCATGACCTGAGCCGAAGGCAGATGCTCAACGACTGAGCCACCCAGGTGCCCCGAAATGTAGGCTTTTAAAATGGGAAGCAAAATCGTTCTGGGATTTTCCTGGGAATCACACATTAAGTTTTGAAGTGTCGAGAGGCCCAAATATGAATTTAAGTTAAAGTTTTATAAAGTAACGTTAAATTCTCCTCGTAATGTATTTTCATATAATTTTCTTTAGTATTCCTCAACACCCCCTAAGCCCGTAGAGCTTCACGGTTACTTAAAAATCAATCCCTAAGTCAATATCCTTTTTCAGTAATTTTAGTATCCTCCAATCTCCTAAGCACAGTTGCAAGTTGAAATGATTTTGGAGAACTGTGAACAAAAATCTAATAAAAAAAATGGCTTCATTTTGCAGGAAAGTGTGTATTAGGTAATTGACAGAGAATGACCAGGAACATGGATGTAGGAGTAGGTCAGACAGATTGAATTGTTAAGTATTTTGAATGCACTGTAAATGAGATTTTGAAATCAATATGCCATTTTTGTTGCATCTAATAAGAACTTTTAAGGATAAAGGCAAGATGGAAAGATGTAATACTGCTTTGGTTTAGCTGCCAAAGCAAACGGAAGTTCTAAATGTAAAAGTTTCCCAGGATCTCTTGAAAAAGGCAAACTACACTCATATAATCTTTAGAGACCGTGTTTGTAATTGTATATGACATAATTGTTCATTATATACTGTTGCAATAGACATGGTGCTAATTTGCATCTTGGAACACCTTCCTCACTTTTTATTATTATTTTAGGGTTGCAGTGGGTTTTGTATGACAGCGCTTTTTGTTTTTAAAGTTTATTTTTTTAGGGGCCCCTGAGTGGCTCAGTTGGTTAAGGCTCCAACTCTTGATTTCCACTTGGGTTGTGATCTCGGGGTCCTGGGACTGTGCCCCACTGAAGACTCAGTGCAGAGTCTGCTGAGAGTGTTTCTCCCTCTCCCTCTGCACCTGCCACTGCTCTCGCGTGCACGTGCAAACATGCAGTCTCTCTCAAATAAATAAAATCTTTTTAAACAGTTTATTTTTAAGTAATTTCCATACCCAACATGTGGTTCAGACTCATAACCCCAAGATCGAGAGTCTCATGCTCTTCCAACTGAGCCATTACAGGACTTGGCTGCACACAAACCTACCGAGATTTCTCCATCCTTTACTATATTGCAGTCTGATACGGGAATATGAAACAGCCCTGAGTCAGTCTCAAGGAACTGGTATCCTAAATGTAACAGGTACATTTGGTTCCCTACTTAACAGCCATTTCCCTCTTTTTTTTTTTTTTTTTTTGCTGTTATGTGTGTTTGGATTCCACTCTTTCTTTGCAGCCCTGCGCTTGGAGAAGAGATAAATCCTGGTAGGTTCAAATTAGATAAGACCCTTTCCCTTCGCCAGTGATTGGCCTAGAGGTGTGACTATGAACGAGTTTGGCCAAGGAGACGTGACAAATATGCTAAGGGAACCCCTGGGAAGGTTTCCCTTGCTTTCAAAAAAGACCCAGGGAGGAGGTAATCCTCTATTCTTCTGAACATTGTGGCTGAATGTGACCCTTGAACTACTCTAGCCGTCTAGACTCTAGAAGGAAGTGGGTCACACCAAGTTCAGCAGAACATAAGATGGAAAGGACAGACTTAATGACAATATTGAGCTTCTGGATTTGGAATGAAATTTGGTGCTGCCCCACACCCAGACTTGTTGATGAGATGTTACGTGTCCTTCTGTGTAGGCCCCTTGAGTCAAGATTCTTTATTACTTATAACTGAAAAGGTCCTGTTAAAATCATATTATATCACAGAACCCTTGGCTTGTGTAACATCTTCCACTTAGATAACATACTCTTTTAAGCAGTGATGCATATTAATTAATCTTTGTGTTCTGGAGGGAGTGTAGAAATGCCAGATTATTCTTTTACCCATTGTGGTGAAAGAAAAAAGAATTTGGCAATAATAGCTACCATTTACTGAATATCTACTGCATACGAGGCACTGTGCCAAATGCTTTAGGTCTATTATCTCATTTAATTCTCACAAAATGCCTAGGTATTATTGCCACCATTTTTTTTTTTTTTACATGTAAGGAAACTGAAGCTCAGGAATTTTAAACCACTTGTGCAATATGAAACACTAGTACAAGGTAGAAAGGGATTGAACAGAAGTCTGTTTTTGATAAAACTTATGCTCTTAACTTGTCTGATTCCCTTTTATTAGGCATTATGTACCAGTCCTTAAGGATGATTAAAAAAAGATAATGTCAACTTGCTTTGTAGCTTTGGAAAATCATCAGGACTTTCTACTTAGGAGAAAAAAAAGTGAACGCTAAAGGACTATGGAAAGCAGGATTCTAAGGGTGCAGCTGCTCTGGTTTCCGAATGGTGAGAGGGAGAGGTGGGGGAGTGGGGAGATGTCAGAGGGTGGTGGTTAAGGAGCCCAGGCTCTGAGCCAGCCTGCCAGGGCTGCATCCCTAAGTGTGTCCAGGATGCATGGGCCATCGGGCTGGAGAACTGGGCTTCAGCAGAACCATGCTGTTGCTGCAGGTGAGCTTTCTAAGGATAGAAAGTGAGGACGGGATACCTGGCTGACTCAGTCAGGGGAGGGGGTGACTCTTGATCTTGCGGTTGTAGGTTCAAGTCCCATGAAACTTACAAAAAAATAAAATCTTTTTTTTTTTTTAAAGATTTTATTTATTTGACAGAGAGAAACACAGCGGGAGAGGGAACACAAGCAGAGGGAATGGTAGCGGGAGAAGCAGGCTTCCTGCCGAGCAGGGAGCCTGATGTGGGGCTTGATCCCAGGACCCTGGGATCATGACCTGAGCCGAAGGCAGACGCCTAAAGACTGAGCCACCCAGGTGCCCCCAAAAAATAAAATCTTAAAAAAAAAAGTGAGAGGGGAGAATCATCTACATTGAATTTTCTCCTCAAATTAAAGCAAAGGGAGTGACAGGTTGGTGGGGGCAGGAGGGGTAAGGAAGAGGTCCATAATTTAATATAATATTCTGGTTCTAGATGAAGTTGAGCCCATGGCCGGCTTTATGGCAGTACAGTAATAAGCCCCAAGGACAATGTAGCCAAGATTTCCATTCAAAATTCTTTCTAAGAGAGAAATAGGCTCTCTCAGCCCATGAATTCCATGAAATAACCTCATTAATTCTCTCATCAGTCTCCTTCAGGATGGCAATGTCAAGCACCCTAGAGCCATTCAAATTTCTGTTCAGGATTCTGAAACAAATACTGGACCATGATATACCAGAAATAGCTGAACATCCATGTACGTTTCTTAATGCTGCCTGTTTCCATCTCTGTCTCTACAAAATATACTGGGAATGGGGGTAGACTTGCAGATTCTAGCAACAGTACCCAAAGGCCAGAAGGATCTGAAGTCTCAGAAAGGAGCTGGAAGTAAATGAAATAAACTGGTTAGAAAGAGAAGTGGTCCACAACCCCCACTGTCTTCCCCAGGTAGAGGTCGGATGTAGCTTGTTCCTAGAAGGTACTGAGAGTTCCAATGCTCTTCCTGACTCCCTGTCTTGTGGATTTCAGGGTGGCCCCATGATCACACAAGCCCATCCCTTGCAACAAATCTCTTTTTGGTTCTGATTCTCTGCTTGAGCGCTGGTTGACACACAGTGATGAAGAGAAACGAGAAAAGAAAAAAAATGTTATGCCTGAAGACATAAAGATAAGAATGACAGAAAATTTCTCATCAAAATACACAATTGAGAAGCTAGTTGCATAACCTCCTTAAAGTAACAACAAAGAATTGTCAACGTAAAAATTACGAATATTACAAGCACAAATACCTTTCAAAAACGAAGGTAAAACAAATATGTTCCAGACATACAAGGGTTAAGAGAATTGATCACCAGCAGATCTGCACTATAAAAAATAGAAATAGTTTTTAAAAATAGATTTTAATTTTTAGAGTAGTTTTTATAGGAAAATTGCACAGGAAGTGGAGTTACATTATACCTCCTCCCCGGCCCTAGTTTTTCCTATTATTGACAGTTTGCATCAGGGTGGTACACTCATTATTACAAACCTATATCGACACATTTTTATGAATGTCCATAGTTAGGGTTTACCCTTTGTGTTGTACTAGTCTATGGATTTTGATAAATGCACATTCATGTGTCCCTGATTACAGTAATATACAGACTCATTTTACTGCCCTAAAAATGCTCTGTGCTCCCTGTCTTCTCCCTGAACACCTGACAAACACTGATCTTTACACCATCTCCATAGTTTTGCCTTTTCCAGAATGTTGTATGGTTGTAAGCTCATAGTATGTAGACTTTTCAGACTGGTTACGTTCACTTAGAAACACACATTTAAGGTTCTTCCATATCTTTTTTGTGGCTAAATAGGTCATTTCTTTGTTTTTTTTAAATTTTAAATGGTAATTTTTAAAAATTTTTATTCACATATAATGTATTATTTGCCCCAGGGTACATGTCTGTGAATTGTCAGGCTTACACATTTCACAGCACTTACCATAGCACATACCCTCCCCAATGTCCACAGCCCAGCCAACCCATCCCTACCCCCCTGCCTCCCAGCCACCCTTAGTTCGTTTCATGAGTCTGGGAGTCTGTTATGGTTTGTCTCCCTCCCCATCCCTTCCTGTTTCATTAAATGATAATTTTTAAAAAGATTTTATTTTTAAGTAATCTCTACACCCAACAGAGGGCTCGAACTCAGATCCCTGAGATCAAGAGTCACATGCTCTATCAACTGAGCCAGCCAGGCGTCCCTCATTTCTTTGAAATCTAAGTTTTTCAGGCAGAAGAAAAATGATACCGGAGGGAAATCTGTATTTATGCTGGAAACGATATCTACACCAGAAATGCTAACTACATGGGTAAATATACATGATTTTTCAATTTAAGTCTCTTCTAAAGATAACGGGCCTTTTAAACAAACAAACAAACAAACAAACAAACAAAACATATGTGGCATTTATAACATAAAATTAAAAGTCCCAAAGAACACAGAAGAAAAGGAAAAAACTCCCAAAGAACTCATGGGGCTAACAGAAAACAAAAAGCAACTCATTCTAGGATGAGAGCATTACCTTGATATCAAAACCTGACAAAGATATGCCAAGAAAAGAAAACCACAGATCAATAGCCAAGAAAAGTTTGGCTAATCCAGTCTAACGGTTTGGAGGGGCACTTGGGTGGCACAGTTGGTTAAGCACCCAGCTTGGAGTTTCAGCTCAGGTTGGAATCTCAGGGTTGTAAGATTGCCCCATGGAATTTTAATTTTTCCATTTTAATACCATAAATTACTCTTTGGAGTAAATATGAGGAGCCGCTCATGTGACAGAAGAGGCATCCATGAAGACCATAGTTTACTCAAAATTTTGCAAAAAAACTGGCTGTCTTCCTAGACCCCTCAGTCCTCAGTGCTGGAGGATGCCTGAAATGCTACCCTTAGAACTTTAAGATCTCAGTCCTTCTCTGTCTTAGTGTCCTGCGCTCCGGGAGGTTTGATTTGGGGAAAGGAGTAGAGAAGACCTGCATCTCCGGTGCAACAGAGCAGAAGAACCACAAAGCACAGGGAAGCTAAGATAGAGACGCGGGGAGGTGGGAAGGAGATGGGGTGAGATTAAATGGAGATGAGAAGTGGGAAGGAGATGAAGAAATGGAGGAGGCGGTTGGGAGAGGCCAGGAGAAGGAGAAAAAAGTCTAACTGCTCTTTCTGCCATTTTGCTTAGGGTTGCTGGAAAGAAGGGGAACATTTTATTTTATTTTAAATTTTTATTTAAATGCTAGTTAGTTAACATACAGTGAGTGCCGTATTGGTTGCAGGAGTAGAATTCAGTGATTTGTCACTTAAGTACAACATCCAGTGCTAATCATGAGTGCCCTCCTTAGTACTCATCACCCATTTAGCCCATCCCTCCACCTCCCTCCATCAGTCCTCAGTTTGTTCTCTATCATTAAGAGTCTCTTATGGTTGTTTTCATCTTCTTTTATTTTTCCTTCCCTTCTATGTTTATCCGTTTTGTTGCTTAAATTCCACATATGAATGAAATCATAGGGTATTTTTCTTTCTCTGACTGACTTATCTCACTTAGCATAATACCCTCTAGGTCCATCCATGTTGTTGCAAATGGCAAGATTTCATTCTTTTTTATGGCTGAGATATATATATATATATATATATATATATATATATATATATATATACATACATACA
>JAQQSY010004075.1:0-12549 GCA_028646535.1 Procyon lotor
CACGGGTGAGGGGACAGCTGCCATTTGGGGCTGGCAGCATCCAGACTCTTCCAGGGCCCCCAGATGTTTTTCAGAACCTCTCCTTTCCCAATCCTGGACCCTCTTGGCAGAAGGAGGTGCCCGACTCCAACCACAGAAGTCTAAGCCACCAGCTTCCCCTCTCTGCCCTAGGGGAACCCCAGACGGGCATATAGATCTGAGCTGGGCTAATCAGATGCTCCAGGATTTGGGGTCTTGAGAGGCACCCACGGGCTGAGGAAGGGTACAGGAAGGGGTAGCTGGGGGGCAAGTGGCCAGGCAGGTGAGCACATGGTCTCTAAGGAGTCTCCAGAGAATCCTCCAGATCACCCCTCCCCCTTCTCAATAAACACAATGTAAGATTTGGTGCTTGTCAAGCCCACTCCTATTTTTTGTCCTATAATCTATAGACATGTATCTGTGGACTATGAACGGTATTATTTTGACTGTTTTTGCAATTTATACATGTGTGTCGGCCATAAGTCTCCTTTTTGTACCTTGCTCTCTGGCTCAACATTGTATTTTTTGAGATTTGTCCATGGTGACATTTGTCGCTCAAGTTCACTCATTTCCACAGCCACATGATTATTCCAGTGGGAAGACTTCACAATGGCCCAGCTGAACCACAGATTCCAGAGGAGTAACACAAGCTTATGCTTTAAGGGACAGAGTTTTTGGCCATTTTGTTACACAGCAAGAGCTAGCTGACACAGGCACAGGGGTCTTCGGGATTTTGCTACAACAGACGGCACGGCAGAAACCCATCTTGTGTCTCTTGGTGCCCATGAATATAAACAATGATGAGAATTTCCCTCAGCGGCGGTCTCACCACGGAGCAGAGTTCACACATGACCAACTTCTCACACATGGTTGGTCATGTGTGAACTCTGACTCTAATGGTTCTGCGAACTCCCATGGTGTCTTTGATCCATGTTCCCTTTTTCTCAAGTCACTCAGAATTGAGCCTGGCCTGGATGAGAACCATCCGCTGATCAGACTTGTAAGTGCTAATAAATGGGTACGGTTTCAAGTCATTTCGGGGGCGGTTTGTTACATGGCAATCACTGACACAGACAGCTGTCTCAATGTAGCCGCTGGCCGAAAGCATCCATCCCACTCTTTAGATACCAGCCCTTTCTGATGACAGAGGGAATGTGGGATAACAAAAGAACCACACCAGGACAGGTTAGTTCGAACATTCTCGTGCAAAAACAAAAATTGGCTGTCAAAGCCCTTCAACTAACATCATTATACTGGGGTTCAGAGTAACTGGTGTGTGGTCCCAGCCCCCCTCCCCACTGGATTATCATGAGATGCAGGGCAGGTCCCTTTCCATGCCTGAGTCTCAGTAGTCCTGTCCATAAAATAGGGTACCGGCCCCTAATCACAGGCATATCATGAGAAGTAAGTGACATAATGGGCTCTGGCAAGAGTCGGATTTCAGCTCCTCTGCCCCTGGTGGGTTGAGTGACTCAGAACAAGCCCCGGCCCTTTCTGGATCTCTTCCCCTGTCGTTTGGGAGTCATCATCACTATTTCAGACTGGTAGAGTAAATGGCAGAATGGATGTCAGATCTCTGCGTCAGAAAGGATGCTTTTGTGGCAAGTAAGAGAAAACCGAATTTTAAGTCTGAACTAACGGGGGTATTGATTAGATGTATTAAATCATATAACAGAAAAGTTCAAGGGTAGATGACTTTAGCCATGTTCGGTCAAGGCTCCAGCTTTTTCTCTGTGTTTCTTTCTCTCCGCAGCCCTTTGGGTATTGGTTTTGCCCTCGGGGTGATCTGTCCCCATGTGCCGGTTGGCTCAGGCACTCATGGAC
This sequence comes from Procyon lotor, assembly GCA_028646535.1. NCBI lineage: Eukaryota > Metazoa > Chordata > Mammalia > Carnivora > Procyonidae > Procyon > Procyon lotor. The sequence continues at coordinate 1,843 of JAQQSY010004075.1, forward strand.
CCGCCACTACAGTAACAGGGATGGGACTGTGCCAACTGGCTTGGACCAATCCACGTCCATGCTAGAGCTAAAGTGGAGACAGTCACCCCCAAAATCGTATGCCCCCTGCTTAGTGGGGAGTGGGGAGGACCGAAAGTTGGGGTTGCCATAATGAGGACCCTGGCAAGTGCCTGGTCCTATGACGGACAAATCGCATAAGAGGCCACCTCAAAGATCACTAGTCCCTGTCTGGGACTTAGTTTCCCTTGTAGTAATACAAGAGGCTGCCTCCACTGCGCCCCCCAGCCCCCAGCAACTCACAGAGCCCAGGCTTCGATGGACCAGTCTGAGTCTTAGGCGGGAGGCTAGAGACCACCAACTGCCATTCATGGGGTGGAGTGGACTCCACGGGCAAATGCTTCTGAGCAGGACAAATGGCTAGAGCATTGTTTCTCTGTCACCGGGTGAGTGATTTCCGGGAGCTTACGGGGGCGGGTGAGTGATTTCCCGGGCCTGCCAAGGCACCTCCAAGACTGTGATTGCGTTTCTGGTGACAAATTCTCAACCAGGGCCCCCTAGCAAGGGCCAGGTTCGTGCATTTCTGAGGTCTTCTGTCTGCTGTCCGGGCACCGCCTGTCTGCAGCCGCAGAGCCAGGAGTGCCAACCCTGTATCCAGATCTCTGCCGTGCCGTCTGTCATCCCCTGTGGCGCAGTCGCTAGCCACATGTGGCTATTCAGTTACAGTCGGTCCTCAGTCACAAGAGCCACATTTCAAGTACTCAGTGGCCACACGGCTAGGAGGTACCCTTGGACAGCGGAGACATATAAGCCTTCCATCACCATGGAATGTTCTACTGGCCAGCCTACCTCCAGTGGGAATTCAGTGGGAGACCTCAGGCCAGTCACTCTCAGCATCTACCTGTCCTTTTCCAGCTCCGAGCCTCAGTTTCCTGCTCTGTCAAATGGGGGCGATGAGACAAGCCTTAGAGATACGAGCTGGGGAATGCTGAGCCAAGGGCCAGCAGCTACTGGAACATGGTCTGGAGCCTGGGCTCTTGCCACTTCAGATGTGCAGCAGAGTGAATGTGACAGGAGAAGGGGCTTGTGAGCAGATGTGACACAACAGATTTGGTTGGGTCTTCACCCAGTAATCATCCATTCTTTCCGCTTATTTATAGGACACTCATTTTTCACTGGGGCCAAAATCTGTGGTCTGGGAGAATGAAGGATGATTGGCCCAGATGATCTTGCCGCCTTCGTGATCATTTGCCAGGGAATGGTCAAGGGTGATTATGTGATGTCAGGGGAAGTCTCCTGGAGGCTTCTGGGAAAATGTCTCCTGTCTGATCAGAGACATGCACAAGAGAAGGAAGTCCCATCATACCTGGCTCTCACTTCCTGCTGTGACTCCATGGTGCCCGGTGCTTTGGCAGCTATTTTGGAACCATGAAGCACACCTCTGAAGAAAACTGAACATGCCGATGGGGCCACATGGAGAACAGGGTCCCTGATATGTTTGTTGAGCCCCTGAACCCACATTGCCTCCCCCACCTCCAGACTTTGAGTAAGGCAAAAATAAATGTCCTTGAGGGATGCACTTCTTGCAGCCAAAGGCATCCTGAGTGATTCCCATGCAGGGGTGAGTCAGGTTGGCAACACATGCAGGTCTGTTCCCAGCAGAGAGAACAGTAGGTACGAGGGTATAGAGGTGCCTGAGGGGTGCCACAGCCCTGGGAGTGGGAGAACTTCCTATGGGCGAGGGCTGTAGCTCCCTCCAGACCTGGGCAAGTCCATATGGTTGCAGGTTGGTGGGGCAGGGGGACAGTGAAGCATTTTAAGGACCAGCTCCTGAGTTACAGGGTAAGTTATGGGGAGGGGCAGGGGGCACAGGGGGAGCCGTGGGGTGGAGGCCAGGGAGGAGGTGGGTAGGAAGATAGTGAGGAGGTGAGAGGGAGGATGGGGAGGAGGTAAGAGGTTGAGGGGGGCAGCGAGCAGGTGTTGGTGGCTGAAGGACTAAGGTGAGGTGCCAAGGAGGAACTGAAGGTGCCTGGGGAGGGAGAGAACTGAGGACCTGGCCCCAGGGACAAGGACACCTGAGAGAGGAGAAAACGGACACGAAGGTCTGAGAAAAGACCAGATAAATACAGAAAGGGTTTCCAGCAGGAGGGGTGGGCACAGGCAGCCTCCCTCATTTCACGGCAGGAGGGAGCCTGACAAATCCTAAGCTAGACCACACTCCTCCTCTGTTCTACACCCTCCCATGGCTCCCACCTCCCCAGGGGAAAAAGAGCCAACGTCCTCACAGCCTTCTTTGATGCCCTAAGACCCCCAGTCCCCACGCCACCTCTCCAACCCTGTCTTCCACCACTGTCTCCTTGCCATTTCAGCCACACCGGCCCTCCTCGCTATTCACGGGACAAGCCAAGCATAGTCTCACCTCCTGGACTTGGCGCTTGCTGTGCCCACTGCCCAGAACACACTTCCTCTGGATCTTTGCAAGCCTCATTCCCTCACCTCCTCTGGGAGGGCCTCCCTGGTTACCTGATATAATACAGCCTCCTCCCACAGGTCTCTCCGCACCTCCTTACCCTGAGGTATCATTCTCCAGAGCCCGTATGTGTGGTACGCTCTGCGTGTATACACAGTTGACCCTTGAACCCTATGGCGATTAGGGGCGCCGACCCCCCGTGCAGTCAAAAATCCATGTAACTTTTGACTCCCCCAAGCTCTTAACTCCTAAGAGTCAACTGCTGACCAGAAGCCTTATTCATAACACAAGCAGCCCATTAACACATTTTCTGTATGTTCTATGTATTATATGCTATATTCTTACAATAGAGTAAGCTAGCAAAGAGAAAACGTTATTAAGAGAAAATACATTTATAGTACGGTTCTGCATTTATCAGGAAAAAAAAATCCACTTACCGTTGGACCCAAGCAGCTCAAATCCTTGGTGTTGTGCAGGGTGTTGACTGTACTATGGATGCTTCCATATTTATCAGCTCAGATCAGCTCCTCGGGGACAGGGCTTCATGTCTCTTCTGTTGGCGGCTGAGCCCCCAGGGCTCAGGGCTCAGAAGAAGGCCTGGCCTAGACCGGTGGTGGAGGAAAATTCATAGAGCCAATGAATGCATGAGGGTCCAGGACAATAAAGACTACGAACAGTCTTTCTGAGCTTGGCAACGACACCAGAAAGTGGAAGGTAAGGAAGTGGAGGCAGCAGGTAGGGACAAATCAGCAGTAAAGGGAGAAAAGAAGCAGGACAAGGGCAGTGTGGAGAAGGAAGTGAGGGAGGCCTTTCTTTACCAGACACAGGCAGCTGGTGCAGGTTTAAATGCTGACGGAAGGAGCCAGGAGAGAAGGGGGAACTCAAGACACAGAGGAAGGGCTGGCCAGGGGAGGTGGGTTGGAGAGGGCCCCAGAGCCTTGGACGGCTGTGACGGCAGAAGGGGGAACTCGGGTGGGGTGCAGGAGGTCTGTTTTTTTCCCATCCCCCTGAAAGTGGTCCCTATAATGGGAATAAGCAGGAGAGTTCATAATAACATGTGGTATTTATCAGGTGCCTACTTGTGGCCAAGCCCTGGGGAAAATCTGCCTGGAGCTACAACAAAATACCAGGAGAACCCAAGTCTTCTCTTTCAACACTCTCTCTTTAGAGATAACGGGAATCTTGTCAACGTTGGTGTTTCCTCCATAACTTGGCTACTAGGAAGCTCAAAGCCAAACCTGAAGAGCAGCTTTTAAAACTAGGTGGATAATTCTGTGGCCCATGTAGCCGCCTTCTGACTTCTTTCCCTGGCTTGATGGCTAGTTGGACTTCTATCTTGTCTTGCCTGGAAGATTTTGCTTATCATTGCATGTTTGTGGGGCTGTAGTTCACAGGAAATCTAACCAACAGTGGATTAAAACAAGATAGTGGCTTGTTTTTCTCTCTCATAACTGAAAGCCAGAAAGTATACAGATCAGAACTAGGCCCATACTCCACACTACCCTCAGGGGCCTGCATTCTACCTCACTCTACTCCACATTTCTTCAGGCATGCTCCTCGTCCTCATGTTTACAAGGTGGCTGCAGAGTTCCAGCATCAAATCCAAATCCCAGGCATAAGAGAAAAGAACGTCCAGAGGATAAACTGTAACATGAGTTGCCTAAAAGCCCCTCCTAGCAAGTTCTGCATAGAATTCGTAGGCTAGGACTGGTTCCCATGACCACTCATACCTCAAGGGAAGCAGAGAAATGGGAGTTCTTTACCCAGGCGTGGTGCAGCTCTGAACAAAACCAGAGTTCCATTACTGAGAAAACGGGGAGATGGATATTGGTTAGGTAGACAGCAGTATCTACCACGGTTACCTATATTTTTCTCTTCCATCCTTTACAGAGGAAGGAAACATATGCACGTTGCAGCGGAGTGTAAAAGCCCCACCATTTTTCCAGGTAGCCATAAACGCTGTGTCTCTCTCCTCTGTGATTGTGTCTTCAGTCCCTTGAAAAAGAACCAAGTGACCAAGACATCTCTCCCATGGAGATGTCCTTATTCCCATTTTATAGGAGAGGAAATAGCTTTTCTTCAGACCTCAGCAAACATCAACTCACACAGTCATTGGACTTGAGGTTCTTGTTCTGCGGAGGAGGAGATGTGGTCCACAGATGTTAAGTGACTTGCCCGAGATCCTACAGCAAAGTCACGGCCAAGCCTGCAGGCCGGGTCTTTGGAGACAGGGTTCAGATGGAACCTGGTCTAGACAGAACTCAGCCCTGAAGGTTGCCTAAGACAAGATTTCTGCATTTCCCCCAAGATACAGAAATGGCATTACCTACAGTTGGGTTAGACACGTGTCCCAGGGATCTGAGACCCTGTGAGTCATGCAGCTGCTGTAGGGTCAGGAGAATAAAGAAAATAATTAATAATAACTTTCAACCCAATGCAGGGTGAAACCAGTAAACAATGAACTTGAGTGGTGGAAAAAAAAATTGTTTTCAACTAAAAGTCCATTTCCTTGGGTCAAAAGCATTTTCGGCAGGATGGTTTTGCAGTAGACCATGAAGACCTGAACATACCCAAAATATGTAATCCCTTAATAAGTGCCGGAGAAACCCTATGTTGGCGCCCTGACAAGCCGCCACCCGAATCACAATACGGTTTCAGCCCCCAGAGAGGAATCAAAGTCCCCATTATTAAAATGTGTTATTTATGGCTTCCAGAAAGTCTTCCAGACCCCTGACAGCTCAGGAATGAGCTCAGAAATTAACTCTTTGATATTATCAGGGTCAATCCATCTCTCTGGATTCTTTAACCCATGTTCTTTCTTTCTTTCTTCTTTTTTTTTTTTCCATTCTTTTTCCTGAAAGGCACGTACTGAAGAATTTCATTCAAGGCACAAAGGAATGACGAAGCTGGTTGGGGAGCTGCCTGAGTCCCTTCGCTGATCAAACCTCTGATTCATCTGTCCTTTCTGTAAAGATAGAAATGACTTCTCACTTAATTGAAGGTGGCCGTGAGGACGGGAGAACATAGGAGGTGGCCAGGGATGAACGGTAGGAAGCTGGAGAGCTCCCGGCGACCCCCGCTTGTCCCACGAGCTCCCAGCGACCCCCCGCTTGTCCCACGGAGACTCAGATGGGGCACAAGGCCCAGCTGTTGTCACACAGCAAGACCGTGTGCCAATGCTGTGGGAGGGGGCAAGAAACCAGAGTCCCAGGGTCCAGTGCTTTGCCCTCCAGAAGGTCCATGGCAAGGTCCTGACTCTGCTTGGAGCCTCAGTTTTCTTATCTATAAAATGGCCGTGGACATGAGCCCAGTGTATTTCAAAAAAAAATTTTTTTTAAACTGGTTGAACTCTTATCTATTTTTCAAGGAAAACCATTCAAGGAATCCCCAAAATGTATTTTTAAAAAGTGAAAAAGGCAGTTGTTTTCCTCCTAGAAAACCTAGATGCCAAAGGACCCCAGGAAGTCTGTGGTGCCCGCGAAAGCTTGACCTTCATGCAGGAGCTGAGCACTGAGACACTTCCAACGTGGAGTTCTGGGTCTGCAGTTGGAGAAGCTCTTCTTTCAGCCTCAGACTGAATTCTGACCGTGTTGGCCCTCAGCAACAGTGCCCCCCCCCCACTCCAGCTCCATCCACCCCACACGGGGATCCCCGGTGCACAGATAGGCCCCTGCTGGCCAAAGGGACCCCACTGGGAAGTGACAGAACCAAGCCTGCCTTGCCTGATGCTGGGCGCTTCGAGCCCCCTCCTGGCGCACCCTCCCCCAGGGGCCATTCTAAGCAGGGTAAAGCATGGGAAGTCTTGAGAAGCAGAATGCTCGCTAGCAGCCAGGGGGACTTTAGGTTAGGTCCGAAGCGTGTTACCAGCTTACTGGGTGACTGTGGGCAAGTCATTTCCCTCTCTGGGTCTGTTTTCTCCATGGATGCGATGCCAGAGAATATATCGGCCAGGATTATTTTAGGTGCAAAGGTCAGCCAACCCAAACTGGCTTCCAAAACTAGAAAAGTGGGAACCCATGTGTTCTGTTGGTGGGAGTGTAAATTGGTGCAGTCACCATGGAAAACAGTATGGAGGTTACTGGAAAAATTAAAGACAGAACTAGGATGAGATCCAGCCATCCCACTTCTTTTTTTAAAAAAAAAATTTAAGATTTTATCTATTTATCTGAGAGAGAGAGAGAGAGAGCAGAGTGAAGGACAAAGGGAGAAGCAGAGTCCCCACTGAGCAGGGAGCCCGACATGAGACTCGATCCCAGGACCCTGAGATCATAACCTGAGCAGAAGGCAGATACTTAACTGGCTGAACCCCCCAGGCAACTCCCCAGGAACCCCAATTCTGGGGACATACGCAAAGAAAATGAAAGCAGGATATTGAAGAGATACCTGCGCTCGCATTCACAAGAGCCGAGACAGGGAACAGCCTACGTGTCCATCAGCAGATGACTGGATAAAGAGGTGGTGTATACACACACAATGGAATACTATTCAGCTAGGAAAAAGGATACCTGCCGTTAGCAACAACATGGATGGACCTCGAGGGCGTGATCCTAATAAACCCTACAGAGAAAGACACATACTTCACGGTATCACTTATATGTGGAGCCTAAAAAAAAAAAAATTCAAACTCATAGAAACGGAGAGTAGAAAAGTGGTTGCAAGGGGCCGGGGTGGAGGAAGTAGGGGGAGGTTGGAAAGAGGGTACAAGGAGAGTAAGGTCTGAGGATCTAATGTACAACATGGTGATAGAGTTGATAACACTGAAATTCACTAAGAGAGTAGAACTGAAATGCTCTCACCACACACACACACACACACACACACACACACACACACACACACAAATATGTGAGGTGATGAATAATGTTAATTAACTGGATGGGAAGAACCGTTTCACAGTGTACAGGCATATCGAATCATCCCATTGCATGCTTTCAGTACATTGCAATTGTGTCAATTATACCTCAATCAAGCTGGAAAAAATAATTTAAAATGCTTAAAAAATACATTAAAAATGCCTAGAGCTCCTAGATTGCAGTCATGTGGCTCCATGCCTCTAGAAAGCAAGAAGGCACTCCCCTGATGGCACCAAGGAGAATCTCAGGACTGAGGCTAGTTGGCCTGTCTTAGGTCACATGACCCCACGATCACTTTGGTGAGGGCATACTTTTGTCTGATTGGCCATCTCAGGGTCACATGCTCCTGTCTGAAACTGAGGGTGATAATCCACTCCCCTTCCAACACATACTATCCCCCCCAAAATAATAATAGATTCCCCCTAAGAAGGCCAACTGAGTGCGGGAAGGCCAAATCCACAGAGGACTACTAGAGAGAACAAGGGTCTCTAGCTCAAACTAGATCTGTTGCATCACCCAATTCCCAATGCAGAAGAAAGTGCACATTGTTTTGGTGAAGGAATTGGGTCATCCAGAACCCCATTCACACACTGTCTTTCCTTGCTCTGTGGATCCCAGCTGGAATGTTGGGGGACCCATCCAGCTCCCTCGAAGAAATGTTCCGATGGCCTCTGGAGGCTAGACATCATGGTCTGTACTGCCAACGACAGCCTGAGATCAGGGACACGGTGCCAAACCGCCCCTTCCTATTGACAGACCCTGAGGTCATCTTGCCTAACCTCCCATCTGACACCTAAATCCCTCTTCAAAAAGCAATCTCTCCACCCTCCTTCATGCCTCTCTGTTCAGGGCCCTCACTCCCCTGGCATTTACCCCACTAGGTGCTATTATCTGTTTAGCCCTTACTCCAGCCTCGGAACTTTGCAAGGGGAGAAGTAGTGTCTTTTTTCAGTGTTGTGGCCCCAGCTTAGTGCAAGAAGGCAAATATTGAATGGATAGATAGGTGGGTGAATGAATAGATGGATAGATGGATGGGTGAATGACTAGATGGACGGATGGATAGATGGACGGACGGATGGATGGATGGATGAATAGGTGGATGGGTGGGTGAGTGATGGTGTGGGTGGTTGAATGGGTGCATGGATGCATGGATGAGTGGGTGAATGGGTGGATAGATGGGTGGGTGGGTGGATGGATGGATGGATAGATAAATGGATGAGTGGGTAGATGAGTGTGTGGATGGTGGGTAGATGGGTGAATGGTGGGTGGATGGATGGGTGGAGGTATGGATGGGTAGGTGGGTGAATGGGTGGATGGATGGTGGATGGATGGGTGAATAGATGAATGGATGGACGGATGAATGGATGAGTGGGTAGATGAATGGGTAGATGGTGGGTAGATGGGTGAATGGTGGGTGGATGGATGGGTAAAGGTATGGATGGGTAGGTGGGTGAATGATTGGATGGATGGATGGATGGATGGATGGATGGATGGATGGATGGAGGGATGGAGGGATGGGTAGGTGGATGGATGGATGAATGGATGGATGGATGGATGGATGGATGGATGGATGGATGGATGGATGCCTGGGTGGGTAGATAGGTAGATGAGTCAGTGGATGGGGGAGTGTGTAGGTGGTTGGATGGATGGGTGGGTGTGTGGGAATTAGATAGATAGATAGGTAGGTGGATAGATACATGGATGGACGGACAGACGGATGGATGGATAGAATACATATATCCTGAGATAACCCATCTCTTCCTGTGAAACTAGGACCAAGGAAAAGCACTTATTCCAACAGAGCCACCAGCTTCTAGCAAGGCCATGCACATATATAGATGGTCCTGTCCCTTGCCCTCTGATCCACAGACTTGCCTGAACTACCTCATCATTTCAGGACCACCCTGCAGACACTAGGAGAGGTAGTGACTGGGACTCCTGGGGCTGCCTCTCTAAGTTGAGTGGCCCAGATTCTCTAATTGCTCCTCATGAAGTAGAATCTCTAGGGCCTGGCTGCCCACTCAAGATACACCTCAGCCTATACCTGTCCTTTTCTCAAGGATCTCAGCTATAGCACTTAGGGAATTCTGAAGGATGGAGGCAGCAATCACCTTCCTTCTTCCAGGCTCTGTGCCTTAAGTAATATGGCCTGGGGCACATTTGCTTGTCTGTACCACAGGGACTGAGCTCCTGGCCACCACGGACAGTGCTAAGTCATACCTTCTGGTCCTGGCCACACGTAGCTTGCTTCTTGGACCCAAGTCCTGGGATTCACATTAATTTCTAGTCAGATTCACTTTGCATGAGTCCTGACAGTGTGACAAGGCCATTCTGATTCCTGAGTCAGTTTGTGGCCTGTCTACAGCTTTGGGCCATCACCACCTTGGCCCAGGCTCCATTCTTTGAGCAGCCATGGGCAGGACATGGTGGCATTTCCCCTGGAGAAGCCATGGTGGTGGGGGGGTTAGTGGGAGAAGAGCAGTCAGTGCAGTGTCCTTGCAGTGAGTGCCCGAGTCAGACTCTGACCCTCAACTCTGCTCCAAGCATTTTCTTTTCCATTCTTTGCTTTCCCCTTTTATCCTGACCTCAGTACTATGGCCCCCCTCCTACCAGAAGCTTCCCAAAGACTTAATCCTTCTTTCCCCCCAAGAATCACTGACAAATACATGAAACCCCAGCGTGTTTTTTACTGTACAGATGGGGAAACGGAAGCCTGTAGAGAAGATGCGCCTTGCGCCAGTTTGATGGTAAAGACAAACAGGATAATAAAGAGAGGGGGGTGGGCAGGTATATATGAACTAGGTTGGACCGGGAAGACCTCTTGGGAAATAGAGTATGAGTTCTTGAGAAAAAGATGGATTGTGGCTATCCAAAGGAAGAGATTCCAGACAGTGGAAACAGCAGGTGCAAAGGCCCTGAGGGAGAGATGTTGGACATGTTTGAGGAACAGCGAGGTGGCCAGCATGGCTAGAAAGCACACAAAGAGGGGGAGGACATGAGGCTGATAATAAGGATGCCCAAGAAAGCAGTCTGCCTCTCTGGGTGATATATCAGCTCTTCCAAAGCACGCTTGAAAAGGAAACAAACATAGCACAGATCATTTTCAACCCCAGAACACTTTGCACGCAAACGAACACACCACTGTTGGGAATATGAACTGATACAAGAATCAAACATTAAAGGGGCGCCTGGGTGGCTCAGTGGGTTAAAGCCTCTGCCTTCGGCTCAGGTCATGATCTCAGGGTCCTGGGATCGAGCCCCGCATCGGGCTCTCTGCTCAGTTGGGAGTCTGCTTCCCCCTCTCTCTCTGCCTGCCTCTCTGCCTGCTTGTGATCTCTCTCTGTCAAGTAAATAAAAATTTAGGAAAAAAAAAAGAAAAAGAATCAA
>JAQQSY010004076.1:0-12546 GCA_028646535.1 Procyon lotor
AACTTGAGGGAGACTGACTCTACCAGACAGAAAGCAAAGCGTTTTAGCCTCTATATTTAAGGCACTATGACGTCACTGAGAGAGAACAGTGAGACCAAACCAGAAAACTCAGAAACAGACCAAATTGATCATATTGTATTCATGATTACTCAAGTCAATTATATTATGTTACATTTATATTCAATAAGGCAGCATCTCACACCAGTGCAGGAAAAGACAGAATAATAACCAGCACTGGAATAACTATAAAACCATACAGAAAACCACAAAACTGCATCCACTCCTCTGCCATTCAAATTCTAAATAAATTAGAAATCTAAACTTAAAAAAATTAATCCTTACGCATACTAGAAGACATGTGGGTAATTTCTTTGTAACCTGAGGTGGGGAAAATATTTCTAAGATTTTAAAGAGAGTAAGGAAAAAGATTCATAAATTTGATTACATAAAAATCTAAAAATAATGCGAGGCAAAGAACACTACATACAATTAAAACACAAATGTCAAACTGGGGGGGAAATTTTTCCAGCCTATATCAAAGGGGGTTAATTTTCTTATTATTCAAAGAATAATGATGAATAAAAGAAAAGATTAGCCTATTTTACAGCGAATTCCTAAAAGTAGAGAAACCAAAGACCAACAGCTTTATAGAAAATGGAGTAAGACATATGAATAAATAGTTCAAAGGACAAAGAGTAAATGACTTCTGAATATATTAAAAGATATTAACACTCCCTCAAAATAGAGAAAAAGAAATCAAACATAGAAAAGATAAGATAAGGGGCACCTGGGTGGCTCAGTGGATTAAAGCCTCTGCCTTTGACTCAGGTCACATGATCTCAGGGGTCCTGGGATTCAGTCCCACATCAGGCTCTCTGCTCAGTGGGGAGCCTGCTTCCCCCTCTCTCTGCCTGCCTCTCTGCCTACTTGTGATCTATCTCTCTCTCTGCCAAACAAATAAATAAAATCTTTTTTTAAAAAAGAGAAAGAAAGAAAAAAGATAAGATGACTAAATCAAAGCAATTCAAATTACACTGAGATACTATTTCTCACCTATAGGTTTGGGGAAAATGCAAAAATTTCCTGGTATAAGCTGTTGGTGAAGGTTTAGAGGAAATAGGTCCTCTTTTCCATGGCTAATGGGAATGGAAAAACAGTCCAAACCCTACAGAGAAGTTAGCACTGTCTTGGTAAAGTACAGATGCATTTGTCCTTGGAGTATTGGTCCCAATTTTGGGATATATGCCTGCATATGAGGACAGGCCACCCCAGAATGTGCCACTTTGGCATGCTGATTATTTTAAATAAAAGTTACTGAAGAGACAGCCTGTGCAAGAAGGACACTCAGCCCCTCCTCTGTCCCCCTGCAAGTTGAAAACTAATCTCCCCAGTGAAGGGTGCCCTCCCTGTCCCAGGAGCTAAAGAGACATCCTTATGTCTCTACCAGAGATAGGAGATTTGGAGCCAAGAAGGCCGTACAGACAACTCTTGTTACTTCCTACTCTTTTACAACCACAACCCCAAGTCTGTTTAGAATTCCTTCCTAACTGAAGCTCCCAAAGTGAACTTTTGTCTTCTCAATTCCTCCTAGATTCTTTGTCTCTTGGGCTAAAAAGTATAAAAACTGCCTGCCTTGGTCATTTCTTTTGGTCTCCGTTTCCTTACTGGGCGCTTTGCACACTTTGTTTTTTGGGGTTTTTTTTCCCTCCTCTTAATCTGTCTCAAGTGAATGTAATTCTTAGTCCAGCTGGAGGACCTTGAAGGGTAAAGGAGGAATTTTTCCTTTCCTACATCCCAAAGCTGCACTGACGAAAAGACAGCTGCACTGAAAAAAATTATGTGTAAATCTTTTCACTGCATTACTATTTCTCATAGCAAAAGACCAAAAATCTGTCAAATGCTCATAACTAGGGGACTGGGTGAATAAACTAAAGCACATTCATACCGTGAAGTGTAGAGGGGAATGAGAACTATCTCTATATTCCAGTATGGAGAGATCTCCAGGATATTTCATTACACAAAAAAGGCAAAGTGAAGAAAATAATGCATAGTCCACTACTATTTCTCTAATAAGGAGGAACATGAAGTACACGTATAAACTATTATATATATATTATATAATATTTATATATATAACATATTTATATTTCATATACTCAAAAAAGCAATGGCAGGAAAATCTGAAAAGTAAACAAACAAAAAACCTACTTTTGTGGGGTTGGGAGGAACAGGGCGGAGAGGACAAGGATAGAAGCTGGAAACCACACTTCTTTAAATACACTTAGATTTGACAGATTTGATCTTGAAAGCATGTACAGGTGTTCCCCGCCTTTTTAAAGTTTGAATTACTTGGGGCACCTGGGGAGGTCAGTTGGTTAAGCCTCTGCCTTCGGCTCAGGTCATGTTCCCAGGGTCCTGGGATCAGGCCCCACATTGGGCTCCCTGCTCTGCAGGGAGCCTGCTTCTCCTTCTCCCTCTGCTGCTCCCCCTGCTTGTGCTCTCTGTCTCTATCTCTCTGTGAAAGAAAGAAAAAGAAAGGAAGAAAGAAAGGAAGGAAGGAAGGAAGGAAGGAAGGAAGGAAGGAAGGAAGGAAGGAAGGAAGGAAGAAAGAAAGAAAGAAAGAAAGAAAGAAAGAAAGAAAGAAAGAAAGAAAGAAAGACTTTTAAAAATCCAGTAAAATAAAGTTCGAATCACACCACTTTCCTTTTATGAAAGACCTACACATGGACCTGTTTTCGCTAGCCAAAGTAAATTCAAAGAGGATTTTCATTTTTGCAAAAGGTGCTGAAAGGAGAAGCAGTGGTCAGCATTTGGTTCACATTTGGATGAGCCCCCGGAGAGGCAGCACACATCTTGGGCCGGGAGAATGATGCTGCCAAGCCCCTTCCCCAGAACCCCACACAGCATCTCATCATCCAGCTGCCAGAGCTTTGAGCCATGTGAGCATGTGGGCTTTACCTCCGTTGATTTTGTGTATTTGTTAGCAAGCTGTGTCTGAGGCTATCAGAAATGCATAAGGGAGGTGATTTTGGGGGAATCTTGGAATACTCAAAAAACTTTCCATGTAAATGAATGGCAATTGTTTCTCTGCATTTTGATTTATGAAAGATTTCATAGGATCATTCTGCTTTCGGGTGATAAGGGAAACCTGTCAATAGTTTATATAATTATACAATAAAAACTAAAGTTTAAAATACTAGTAAGTGGCACCCAGGTGGCTCAGTTGGGTAGGCATCCAATTCTTGATCTCAGCTCTGCTCTTGACCTCAGGGTCGAGAGTTCAAGCCCCACATTAGGCTTCAGCATGGAGCCTTCTTTCTTTCTTTCTCTCTCTCTCTCTCTCTCTCTCTTTCTTTCTTTCTTTCTTTCCTTCCTTCCTTCCTTCCTTCCTTCCTTCCTTCCTTCCTTCCTTCCTTCCTTCTTTCTTTTTTCTTTCTTTCTTTCTTTCTTTCTTTCTTTCTTTCTTTCTTTCTTTCTCTCTTTCTTTAATTTAAGAGAGAGAGCATGGGAGGTAGGGACAGAGGGAGAAGCAGACTCCTCGCTGAGCAGGGAGCTGGATATGGGGCTCCATCCCAGGACCCCGGGATCACCACCCAAGTCAAAGGCAGATGCCTAACCGACTGAGCCTCCCAGGTGCCCCACTTTAAATACATACGTGCATACATACATACATACACACATACACAAATATTTTTTTATGATACTCATAAAAATCAAAAGCAAATGATACATATAGTATTTGATGTGATGGATAAGCCATACCAGAAATTGGTCAAAATACTTGAAAATGCAATAATTGGATTGTCCATCACTAGTGGAATATACCATAAGGCCAAAAAGGGAACAAAACCTGCCGAAATAATCTTATTGTTTTCAGGAATCCTATCCTGTTCTTAGCATTGGGTGTGTGTGTGTAGTTTTGAAGGCCAGTGACAAGCCCAGTGGCAATGAGCATCCCAAGTGCCATACTGTGCTCTTCAAATGCCATTTCCCACTAAAACCATTAGGACTCTTAGGAGAAAATGCTGATCCCAGATATGGTCTAGGAAATGTGAAAGTGGACATCCTAGGCGGTGTTGTCACACTAGAAAGCAAGGATGCTATCAAAAATTACTCAGTCCGGGACACCTGGGGGCTCAGTCCTTGAGCATCTGCCTTCAGCTTGGGTCATAGTCCCAGGATCCTGGAATCGAGTCCCGCATCAGGCTCCCTGCTCAGAAAGAGACCTGCTTCTCCCTCTCCCACTCCCTCTGCTTGTGTTCTCTCTCTCTCTCTCTCTCTCTCTCTCTCTGTTTCTCCCTCTCTCTCAAATAAACAAACGAAAACTCAAAAAAGAAAAATTACTCAGGCCATAGGGCACCGGGATGGCTCAGTTGGCAGAGCATGCAACTCTCCATCTCGGGGTCACATCGGGTGTAGAGATTACTTTAAAAAATTATTCGAGGGGCGCCTGGGTGGCTCAGTAGGTTAAAGCCTCTGCCTTCGGCTCAGGTCATGATCTCAAAGTCCTGAGGTCGAGCCCCACATCAGGCTCTCTGCTCAGCGAGCAGCCTGCTTCCCTTTTTCTGCCTGACTCTCGGCCTACATGTGATCTCTCTCTGTCTCTCTCTCTCTGTAAAATAAATAAATAATTTAATTAATTAATTAAAAATTAAATAATAAATTATATGTTAATAAAAAGAAATTAATTAATTTTTAAAAATTACTCGAATCTTATCAAAAGGACGAAAGAGTCAACTTGAAGAGGTTCTGACAGAGACGGGGCAGTTTGAGGATGCACAGAATAATATCTCCAATGGATTGAAATAGATCGAATATGTTAAAATCCACAACTTCCTAACATCATCATCTTAAAAGAAGTCAATTGTTCCCTTTAGAGTATGCCTGGAAATCATGTTATCATTCCACACATGGACAAATAAAGGCCAAGAATCAAGCCTGTCTTCTGTGTTCTATAATTGTATGTCATGGAAATGAGAGAACCGTTGAGGGGAAGTTTCTTTTTATGAGGTTATTCCGTCTAATAAATGAAGAAAGACTGATGGAAGTAGAATATCATAATTTGTGACCCTCAACAAAGCCATTTCATTCTACGCTGTCATTAGTGTCTCTGCTCAGTCGCAGGAAGACAGAGAAGCGAACATTATGTGCCTTTTGATGGATGTTCACAACGGCTCCTATGACATAGTCGCACCCAAAAAACCAGGCAAACCTTCCTCTGATCAAGCCTCTCCTTAAATATAAATTCATATAAAACACTAAAACTGGAAGACCACGTTAAAGG
Organism: Procyon lotor; assembly: GCA_028646535.1. Classification (NCBI taxonomy): domain Eukaryota; kingdom Metazoa; phylum Chordata; class Mammalia; order Carnivora; family Procyonidae; genus Procyon; species Procyon lotor. The sequence continues at coordinate 5,285 of JAQQSY010004076.1, forward strand.
ACATCTTGAGGATTTAATTAACAAGATGCACACTGTTGAACTCTGTTGGACAAAAGACTGCCCCCTTCTAAACCAACAACAATTTCAGAAAAGCAGGAACGTGAAAACTTTTCCAATTAGCTGAACGTAAGAGATATCAAATAATTGCAAGTTATGAACCTTCTTAGGATTTGATTTCAAACATTGTTTTTGAGATTTTGTTTATTTGTTTGACACAGAAAGAGAGATCACAAGATCTGCAGAGAGGCAGGCAGAGAGAGAGGGGAAAGCAGGCTCCCCACCGAGCAGAGAGCCCGATGTGGGGCTCGATCCCAGGACCCTGAGATCATGACCTGAGCCGAAGGTAGAGTTTTTAACCCACTGAGCCACCTAGGCACCCCCTGATTTCAAATAATTTTTAAGATTATGTGACCATTAGGGAATTTGAATATATCTGGTAATTATTTTAAAATTTCTAATTACTTTTCAAAGTCTGAAAAGTCATATTTTTAATGGTCTTTATCTTTCAGACACACGTACTCAAATATTTACTAATAAGTGATACGGTGTCAGACATTTGCTTCAGAATAATCTGGGATGGGTGGGAAGGGCTTATAGATGAAACAAGATTGATAATTAATACATGAAGCAAAATTAATAATTGTTGAAGGTACATAGAAGTTCTCTTTATCTTTGAATGAGTTAATAATCTCCCACAACTGGGGCACCCGAGTGGCTCAGTCTGTTAAGGGTCTGCCTTTGATTCAGGTCATGATCCCAGGTTCCTGGGACTGAGCTCCACAGCAGGATCCTTGCTCAGTGGGGGGGGTCTACTTCTCTCTCTGTGTCCCCTCTCCCTCTCCTTCTATTTGCCCCTCCACCTGCTTGTGCTCTATCAAATAAATAAATAAAATCTTAAAAAAAAAAAAGAAGTAAAAAAAAGTCCCATAATAAAAATTTAACTTGTTCATAGTATAACCACTATCGAATGTATAGTGTACACCAAGCACCCTGATAAATAGGTTTTGTACAAAATTGCCTTTACTCCCCAAAAATCTCTGCAAGGAAGCTAATTTCATTATTCTCATTTTAAAGGCCTATTTATTTATTATTTAAATCATCTCTACACCCAACCTGGGCAGGAACTCACAATCCTTGAGATCAAGAGTCACACACAGGCTCTTCTGACTGAGTCAGACTGGCACCCCCGTCCTAATCACTTAAAAGAGGAAATTGACGAGGCTCAGAACTGAGGAGAGACTTGCCCAAGGTCACAGTGTCGATAGGCACCGGGCAGAGGAGGGGTCCCATGCAGAGTCCGTCTGCCCACCAGGCTCATACATGACCACTGCACACGGTGGCCTCTTCCTGGTTCCTTCTCAGGCCTTTGATCCTACATTTCCACTTACACTGAATCAGAAATAGATCAGGGGAGACCAAGGGAGAGAGCGCACACTCCTTCCAGAAACAGTGAGCTGGTAGCAAACCTGGAATTAGGGAGGGCAGCCAAAGGGTTTCAGACATATCGTGTGTGTCAAGAGCTCCCTGTCCCCGCAGAACCCTCCCTCCTTACCTCAGGTGCAACACTATCGATCACACAACTGCTCTCCTTATGTGTTGCAAGGACTCAGCACACTGAGCTTTGGCTTCCTGTGCCCTTGGAGACTGCGGTGTCCCTGGGTAGACAACCGAGACCATGTTCACACAGGCTGGGATTCCGATTCCTTTTCAGGAAAAGGAGGGACTTGACCTGGTGGTCTTTAACCTGCCTTCCAGCTCTAAAGACCTACCTTGAGGACACTAACTTCCCACTAAGGGAAATGGAGGGGTTGCCAGGCAGCCCTCAAGGTCCGTTACAAGAGCAACTGATGGAAGATGCGTTATTCAGCAAGTCTGTCCTGTTCAGTATGAGACAGGTGGGCCTTGGGCCAGTCAGTCCCTTAACTCCCGCCCTACACTGCACCCCTACCCCTCGGGCAGCATCCTCCTTGTGGGGCTGCTCAGCACAGCGTCTGGTCCCCTCTCAGACCAGAGTCCCCCCCAAACATCCCACATTCCAGCTGCATCTCCCAGCCCCACTGCTCTGAGGCCAGGCTCACCTTTGGAAGAGATGATGCGATCTCAGGTTTTCTCCAAAAAGGCTGTTGGAGCTGCTGCTTTTGCTTTAACTGTAGGGGGAAAGTGTTTGTACCCTTTGAAACCTCTGAGCCAAGAAGTTCTGACTGGGTGGAGCTGGGGAAAGAAGAGTTTGCAGTTAAAGAAACAGAAATCCTGCCCCAGCATTTGGGGGCTGCTTTAGTTTTGCCAGATTGAAACCTTTTCCTCCGTGTGCCTGCTATCACACCAAATTTTCAAAGCTATCTTTGTTGTTCAGTGTTACAGTGGTGGGTCCAAAAGGCCCTTAGTAAATGACCCAAATCATGCACTCTGAGCCAGCCCCGGTGTCTGATCCTCTTCCCCCACAGAGTGGGAGACTTTGGGGGGATTCTGGGAAGAAGGAACTCAGATATGTGGCCTGGTGTTTCCACATTTAGAGCCTGGGGCTACTCCCCAGGGACTGTATGATACGGGTTTTTATTACAGTCTTTCATGAAGACCTCCAGGTACTCATTCAAAAATTAGCAGCACTCAGGTACAAAGCCAAAAGTCTAAACCTTTGGGAGCCAAGAGAAAGAGAAGATGTGTCCTGGAAAAGTCTGTCAATGACCACACACACCCCTAGTTTTCTTCATGTGGTCTTTCGAGCCCGACAACAGGCATGACCGGACAAGGAAAGACGCGCCCAGGGAGCAGACTCAGCTTGCCCCCCACCCTTTCTACCTGCCCCTTCCCTAGACCCAGGCAGAGATCGATTTCCCCAGAATCACCCAGGGTCTCTTTCCAACCTGCTCTGGCAACTCTGAGGTAAGAGACATGTCAAAGCTGTCATGTTCCACTGACCAACTGCTCCAATTGTCTGTTGCATCACTGCAAAAATACTACGGTTTGGATTATACACTTTGGTTCACTACGTGTAGACAATGGATTAGTCAATGTCCAAGCTTGAAGGCAGAGAGTGAGAGGACTACATGTGGCAGGAAATAGTGTACAAAGGGGTAGCTGCCTATGGAGGGAAGCAGCGAGACTTAGAAATTATGGTGCTAATGACTATATTATTGGTCCTTATCATTGGAACAATTATAGGTGTCAATGGCTTGGCGGGGTCCAGGTAACTCTTTTCCAACTTCCAGTAAAGGCGCACAGACCGGGACCAGCTTTGTAGTTTGCAAGGTCTGGCATAAAATGAAAATGCCAGTTCTTCTCTTTAAAAAAAAAAAATTAAGAATTTCAAGATGACATCAATAGAGCGTTAAACCCTTCTTAGCACAGGGCACTGGGCAACTGTACAGGTCACCTACCCATGAAGCTGGTCTTGATAAGGCTGCATACACGGGAGTCTAGAGGAGACCCAAACAGTATCTCCTGCTCAGAGGTCTCTCCCATCGCCCAGTTTCATTTCATTCTACATACTCCTTGAGTGACACTTGCCTAGCCAGAGCCACCTGGTTTGGATGTTTTCCTGGTCAGCTAATTGCTTCCCCAGGTATCGTGCTCAGGTATATCCCCTAGAGGGAACAGGGGAGTCCCTGAGGCAGAATCCATGGCAGATGCCATAGGGAGTAGGATGCAGGTCTCAAATGGTAAGAGCTTGAGACTGTTGGCCAAAGAGGAGCATCCGGCACATACCCGTCCCATCCTGAACCCTAACTGAGGACTGATCTCCCTCTAGAAGACTTGGGCGAGGAGCAGACTTGCCCATATCTCCACTGTATTGCTCGCTTGGCCACACTCCTCATTGTTGAGAACTCCCTTCCACTCACAGCTGTGCTGTGAGCCACCCCTCTCTGCTGCTGGTCCCCACCTGCAGCCCCACGAAGCCGACCTTCCACCCCAGGACGCTGCTCCCACCGCACAGCCAGAGGCAGACGAATGTGCAGAATGTGCAGAAAGCCACGGCTTCCTGGTTTATATTTTCCTGTTCTTTTTACGCCACACACACACACACACACACACACACACACACACACACACAGGGCAATGTATATATAATGAGTTTTCCAAAAGGTTCTTGGGTCATCAAAAGACATTTCTTTAAGTTCCATGGGAGTCTTCCTTTGTGGGGCTCACGGCGTTTTCTGCTGCTGGGATCTAGGTAAATTCAAAGCTCAATTTATTAAGACATTGCAGAAATAATAATAGGAAAAGTACAATAATAGCCCCTCATGATGTCTACATATTAACTCCATCACCTTGCTGTATCGGTTTCCTAGTGCTGTTGCCCTAACAAATTACCAAAACTTGAGTACCTAAAGCAATATAAATGTGTTCTCTTACACTTCTAGAGAACAAGGGCCTGAAATCCGTCTTATGGGAAGAAAATCAAGGTCTCAGCAGAGCTGGTTCTGAAGGCTCCAGGAGAGAACCCATCCCTTGCTCTTTTCAACTTCTAGAAGCTGCCAGCATTCCTTGCCTTGTGGCCACATCACACCAATCTCTGCTCTCTTCACACATTGCCTTCTTCCTCCTTTGACCTTGTTGCCCTCTCCCCCACTTATAAGGACCTTTGTGATCACATCAGCACCCACCTGGATAGTCCAAAATAATCTCCCCACGTCAAAATCATTAACTTAATCACAGCTGCAAAGATCCTTTGCCATCAAGTAACATTCACAGGTTCTGGGGTTTCAGACGAGGCTATCTTTCAGGGGGCAACTCTCCAACCTGGGACATTTGGGCAAGTTAGCCTCTCTGCGCCTCACTCTCCTAATCTTCAAACTGGAGCCCCTACTTCAGGGGGTTGTGATGAAACTAAATAAAGCTGTACATGTGGGACCGCTGGCTCAGCACTTGGGTTAAGCGTCCAACTCTTGATTTGGGCTCAGGTCATGATCTCAGGGGTCATGAGATCGAGCCCCCATTGGGCTCCGTGCTGGGGGTTGTCTGAGTCAGGATTCTCTCTATATATATATCTGCCTCGGCCCCCTGTTCCCACACACTCTCTCTAAATACAATAAACAAACAAGCGCAGATAAACAGAGAGCACCACGTGACAAAAGGGGCAGATCTGGGAGCCAAATGTACCCATGAGCCAAAGAACACCAAGGATGGCAGGAGCCACCAGAAGCTAAGAAGAAGCAAGGAAGGATCCTTCCCCAGAGACTTCAGAGAGCGTGCGGCCCCCGAAAAGTCCTGATTTTGGACTTCTACGTGCATAACCATGAGAAAAAAATTTCTGCTGCTTTAAGCAATAGCTTGTGGTCCTTTGTTACAGCAGCCCTGGTAAGCCACCATAGATTTGGGGGCCAAGAAGTGGGAGTGCTGCTCTAGAAACTCCCTAAAATGTAGAAGTGGTTTTGAAATTGCACAATGGATACAAGCAAGAGGAATCCTGCGATACAGGACAGGAGAGGCCTAGATCTCCCTGAGGAGACTGTTGGTGGAAAGAGACCGTGAGGACACTCTGTGGTGAGGTCCCAGAGGGAGGTGGGGACCACGTCGCTGGACCACGTGCCGGAGGAAAGATGGCGCTTGGCACGAAGTGGTGGGAACTCGGCTGCATTGAGATCCCCTGCAGAGCGGACTGTAGGCCGTGTAAGTGATGAGCTGGAATGTTCAGCAGAGGAGGTTTTTGAGAGATGTGTGGAAGCTGCACACCTTGCTGGTTCCTCCTTGCTGCTCCTCATAAAATGCAAGAGGAAGAGACTGGCGACGCATCAGCCAGCAAGAAGCAGCAGGATGGCCAGCAACCAGCAGAGCCGATCGAGAAGCAAGCAAGGCCCTCCCCTCGAGCCTCAGAGAGAAGCCGCTCTGTGGTCATCCTGCTTTTGGACTCCGGGGGCGATGGGAAATCAAGTTCTGCTGTTTCGAGGTGGAGTTTGGGGCAATCTGCAAGAACAGGGCTAGGGGCCGACCATGCCCCTTTCTCCTCTCCTCCACCTTTCCGCCTGCCCGTGTTTTGTCTCATCCTCTTAACAGCCCGAAGATCTCCCCTCTGCATCACCCCATGCAGGCAGAGCGAATTCCCTGGACCATGTACTTCCTCATTTCCTACCAAGTATCTGGCCCAAATGGACCGAGGAAGTCTCAATGATGAGAGAGGTGGCTTTCTCAGCATAATTTAGATTTAAGTCCTCTAAAGAATTTAGTTTTGTCCCAATTGATACAACACCTAACCAAAACTAAAAATTGTTTCTTCTAAAGAGAGACAGAGGGGCACCTGGGTGGCTCAGTTGGTGAAGCAACTGCCTTTGGCTCAGGTTGTCACCTTTCAAAATTTTAACAAATTTTAACCAAAGCTTAAAGCTAAGAAACAGTTGAGTGGCCTCATCGTTATCCACTATTATTTACAGGAAGAAATAGAACTTGAAAATTGTATTTACATGACTCCTTTGTAAGCTGTCAAAGGGCGCAAATGACACTTTGGATATAGAGGGCAACACCAGCATTTCTCTCACTCTCTGCGAGGATTCTACGTTTCCACTTAGCGGGAGAGCAGGACTCCTCATAAACCTACCACCTGGCTCCCCATTCAGCGAGAGTTCTTCAGCTACAATTGGGAACAACATTGCTGGGGGGAACTATATAAAATCCAGGAGCCCAGGAGGAAGGAAGAGAGTGGAGCTAGCAAGGTGGCCAGTGTTGGATCTTGGTACTCTATGAGCGACACAAGAGAAACCACAGGCCAGCAAGTTTGCCAGAGAGAACCGGGAAAAGAAGCAGTGAAGAAGCATCCTGTTAGGGTCAGAGAAAACCAGAAGACTGGCAACAAAAGCTATCCCTGCAGATTTAGTTCAATCAGACTGTGGGGTGATTCATGTCCAAGGGCATTATGAACAACAAGAGAGCAACGAGCTAGCCTTGAGCGGGCTTGACAGTTGGGTCTGGTACCCGCGGAGACAGGGGGAAGAACAGAGTGATTAGGGACAGAGACAGACAGCTCTCCTACAAGTAGAGTCACCCCGAGACTGGGTTGCAGGTTCAAGGCTGCACCCTGTGAGGACGGCCCGGGGGTTCACACTGCAGGGTACGCAGGCGCCACCAGAAGGGTCTAGCCAAGACAGTAAAGCACACGCGAGCCTCCTACACAAAGCTGAAATGGGGTGACCAGAGCGCATACCCTTGCCTTCTCTCTCATCACAGGGGCAAGGCATTCAGTCTTCCGTCATGAAACATGGCGCTCGCTCTGGGGTTTTCCATAGATGCCCCTCACCCGGTTATGGAAGTTTCTATTTCCAGTCTGTTGA
>JAQQSY010004077.1:0-12546 GCA_028646535.1 Procyon lotor
CTTGTGATTGAGTTCTAGTTTCATGGCATTGTGGTCTGAAAATATGCAGGGAATGATCCCAATCTTTTGGTACCGATTAAGACCTGATTTGTGTCCCAGGATGTGATCTATTCTGGAGAATGTTCCATGTGCGCTTGAGAAGAATGTGTATTCCGTTGCTTTGGGATGGAATGTTCTGAATATATCTGTGATGTCCATCTGGTCCAGTGTGTCCTTTAGAAGCTTTATTTCCTTGTTGATCTTTTGCATAGATGATCTGTCCATTTCAGTGAGGGGCGGTATTAAAGTCCCCTACTATTATTGTATTATCGTTGATATGTTTCTCTGACTTTGTTATTAATTGGTTTATATAATTGGCTGCTCCCATGTTAGGGGCATAGATATTTACAATTGTTAGATCTTCTTGTTGGACAGTCCCTTCAAGTATGATATAGTGTCCTTCCTCATCTCTTATTATAGTCTTTGGCTGAAAATCTAATTTATCTGATATAAGGACTGCCACCCCAGCTTTCTTTTGATGTACATTAGCATGGTAAATTGTTTTCCACCCCCTCACTTTAAATCTGGAGGTGTCTTTGGGTCTAAGATGAGTTTCTTGTAGACAGCATATTGATGGGTCTTGTTTTTTTATCCATTCTGATACTCTGTGTCTTTTGATTGGGGCATTTAGCCCATTTACATTCAGGGTGACTATTGACAGATATGAATTTAGTGCCATTTTATTGCCTGTTAAGTGACTGTTAACTGTTTATTGTCTCTGTTCCTTCCTGGTCTGTTAGGCTCTCTCTTTGCTTAGAGGACCCCTTTCAGTATTTCCTGTAGGGCTGGTTTGGTATTTGCAAATTCTTTCAGTTTTTGTTTGTCCTGGAAGCTTTTTATCTCCCAGAGGCATCCTTAATTACACTTATTTTCTTGTCCCCAGTTAGCTAGTCAATAACCAAGCCCCTGCCAACTTGACCTTCTAAGTGGTTCTCTGACCTGTGTTCAATTATCTCCATCCTCCCACCCACTGCCCTACTTCATGTCTTCATTATTCCTCACCTGGACTAACACAGAGCCTCTTAGAGGCCTCTCTGCCTCTCTATTCCTTCAGAGCCATCCTTCACATGGTTACCACTGTATTCCGCCAAAATACAAATCTGGCCATGAACCTTCCCTGAAAATTTTTAGTACTCACAGAATGAGGTCCAAGTTCTCCAATGCATCATACAAATTTCTGCAGTGGTGTTTCACCAGCAGCACCACAAGATTCCCATGTGAGGCATTTCTGGGTGGTCTTGATGTCTGGGGGATGCTACTAGCATTTTGTGCCCAGGAGTAAGGGATGCCACACATCCGGAGAACCCAAGAGAGCCTATGTAATGAACTATCCCCACCCAAATTGCCACCTGACTCCCCGCATGATTGCTGCATCCTTCTCCATCCTTCTCTAGAAGATTGAGCTACACAACTCTTATTTCCTAACACAAGCTGTGCATTTTCTTGCCATTCCTTAATCCTTGCTTTTATGTTCTAATTCCCGACACCTGGAATGACTCTTCATGTTACTGACTCATCCTTTAAGCTTTAACTTTCTAATTGTTATATGCTCTACACTCACCTGTTCACTTTATAACTATGGTTTTCTCCTTCACTTAACCAAAGTCCTTCCAGGCAGAATTGTATGCACTTGGTAGACCTATATAAACATAAAAATCTGAAGGACAAAAATATAAATGGATGACCAGGTGAGCTCAAAGGCTTTTCAGAGGTTGAAAGGAACCCATAATGTAGATAACAATACAGCATTGTTTTATAGCTGAAGGAAACAACAGTTGAAGTCAAAGTTTCAGATCAGGTCATCTGCCTTTAGTCCCAGCAATCTGTGATATAAGGATATTCTGTCCCCTTAGTCTTCATTCACTAAATGCCTCTTTACAAGTACCAGACAGTAACCCTGCATGGCATCCACTTACCCAAGTTGAAGACTGTGGGTCCCGAAGAGCAATTTGACGGGTACTTCTGTTTGGCAACCCTGTGTCCAGTCTGCTCAGGAACTCAGCAGTTTTGCTAGAAGGAACACAAATAGGTGTTAGTGCCTTCATGAAAATAGAAATATTATTTATTGTTCCTTTGGATACTAGCCTAGACTTTTATTGGGTGATGACTGAAAATCTCCTGAGTAGAACAAAAGGTGAGTTTGAGTATGAGGTAGTATAGAAAACCAAAACAAAATGCTATTGCAAGACCACATTCTTGAAGAACATTAGTCTGAAAAATATAAAATTAGGTTTGTGGAATGTGAACCTATGATTTCTTATCTTCTACTTCATGTACCTTGACATGAAGATAAATACTCTCTCAGATGCCACAGTGTGGGGTTCTGATTTCCCTTCTGAGCATTTAAAGCTTGACCCTCAGACTTCATGATAGAGCTGTGGTACATTGGGTCCCCTGTGACTCATTCCACACTGCTTTCACATGGCCCTTGACTCACTGTCTTCTCTCATTTCCCTCATGGCTTTGACTGCTCTCAGGATACACAGCTCCTCCAATGCAGCAACTCTTCACCACATACAGATCATGGACCACCTCCCCTTTGGGATTCTAAAAGCAGCAATGAACGCTCTCTCTCTCTCATTCTCTCTCTACACACACACACACACACACACACACACACACACGCATGCACACACACACACACACCTTTGCATTGATTTGTACCTCCCATGGAAGGTAAAAAGTGCTGCTAGTTTGGCCTGCATTTCTGACATCTCTTTTTAGCTCAGAAAGATTGGCCTAGAAGTATTATCTTTAATTTTAATAAGAAATTCTTTGATTTTCCCTTTAAAAACCCAAATCATTGGGGGTGCTCGGGTGGCTCAGTCAGTTAAGCAACTGACTCTTGGTTTTTGGCTCAGGTCATGATCTCAGGGTCATGAGATTGAGCCCCAGGTTGGGCTCTATACTCAGCAGGGAGTCTGCTTGAGATTCTCTCTCCTTCCCCCCTTCTCCCTCTCCTGTTCTCTCTTTTTCTCTCTCTCTCAAAAAATAAATAAATCTTTAAAAAAAACCACCCCAATATCTCTACTCCCCTATGTCAAGCAAAGCACACTAGAATTATTTCCTAGTCCTTACTTCAATGACTTTCCCACATGCTGCCTACCATTGATCTCTATTCCTTTGTCCTTTCCTCTTATAATTTGTGGGATTTCTACCACCTTAGTTCACATTCACATCCAAATACCTCAGAGAGGCCTAATTTATATTGCACCAGCCCCCTTGCAGGCTGCTCTCTGCCTGCCTTCATCCCTCAATTATCCCTTTTCTTCCCCCTAATATTTTAGTCCTACTGCTAAGATCCAATTCATCAAGCACTTAAGATGTGGGCATCAAAGGAAACACATCTGGTCTGGTAAAAATAAATGGTACCCAGTGGAGGGAAAATCAAAACAAGGAATTCAAAATTAAACAGAGATGCCCACATCACTTCAAATAATTACTTAGATAGAACATGGTATTTGAACAAGGTCAGAAGCTTAAGCTAGGAAAGGAAGAGCAAAAAGTTAAATGACGTACATAACCCTGAGGAACATAAGGCTTCGGCAGTTGAGACAAACAGCCTCTCCATTTTGTCTAGGATTGCTTATCTTGCCCAGAATAGACAAGGAGACTAATGAAGTCGCAGAGTCTGGAAGCTGCCCCACTGTCTAGGGCTTTATGAAGTCATCAGTCAAAAGTGTTAAAAGAAGAGAGTTGCCAGAAGTTTGGATGAGATTTCTGAATATCCTTAGCTGAGTTGAGACGTAGAAAAAGCAGTAAAAAAAGAAACACCGTGATAAACAACGAAGGAACTTCAGGCCAAGTTGACTAGCAGCCCTGCATTATCTACCAATGGTTGCCTTTTAACTGCTAGTGCCAAGCACTTAACTGCAGAGCCAATCACTAGCCATGGCCCTTCTGCCAATTATCACTACCCCACTTATGCCACAGGATTAAATCATAATGACAGGGCCACAGGACTGTCACAGGAATGCAAGTAGGGGTCTGTGCAGAATGCGGATATTCCCAAAGATTAACTATATAAATAAGCCAAGTTCCAAGCTACTAAACTAACTGGTATTTATCTACTATTAGTACCATACCTAGGTATATAATCTAATATCCATATATTGGCCAAAACTGAATTGGGATCCTTGTAGGCAATCGTGGTCATATTTAATAAAAATAAAATACACAACCTCCTTGAAGGCAAAAGTAGGAGAATCTCCTGGTGGGAAGTTTAACAAGACTAAGAACCCTGGAGTGCAGCCCAGGAAAGGAGTCACCTTTCCCTTGGAGTCTCTGACCCTTTGTCATCCCTGTGACTCTGTCACCTATCAAAGGGAATGACCCTCTTTTGCTTTCTCATTCTAACCCAAGCTTAAATAGAAGACTCCTTTCCTCTCTTCTCTATAGAACTGATGAAAGGATTACCAATAACTGAGACTTGACTTAGAAGATTTTGTCCACTCATGTCCAACTTAAGATCTTCAAGGGTCCTTCCTGCTTGTTTTTAGGGTGATTCCTATAGCTTATCCTAAAGGATGTCTTCAGGATAACCTCACTTCAACATAACTCAGTTGTAGTAGAGATTGCTACATGACCAAATTCATGTTCTCCTCTTCTAGTCACACAACTTGACTACATTTCCTGGTCTCCCTTGCAGTTAAATTTGGGCACAAGGTTGGGTCTTGACCAATAGAACATGAAAGGGAGTGATGCATACCCATTCCAGGACTAATTATAAACTTCCACACATGCTCCTCCACACATTTTTCTCCTTCTGGCTGGCTAGAGTAAAGATAAACCCCAGCACAAACTTGAAAGTTGTATATTAAAGGTAGGAAAGCCTCTATTGGCTTGGTGCCTTGACTATATGAATAGAGAGGGCCTCCACTCAAACTTGTTCACCCATGCCTTAAATGATCAAGGAAAAAAAACCATATTACTCAATCTATATATATTTTAAAATTTATTATAGCCCCTAGTATACCCTTATAACACAACATAAAGAAATTCATACAAGAGAATCATTTCTTAATTCAGGGGATCAATTCCAAAAGTATAAGAGCTAGCCAAGAAGAGCTGAGAAAGAAGAGAAAAAAAAGATTCTGAAGGCAGAATAGATATTTCAGAACCTTAGTTTGGGGAGGGGAAGGTGGGAAAGGGCAAGAATCTGTTCATCCTTGAGCTTTGTCTTCCTGTCAGTTCTAGAAGCTACCTAGGCCCAGAGCATAAAAAAGTATGATACCTTCTAGATGCTAGGGAGAGTGTCTTGCAGAACTAGTCCCTTTATAAATTGTTAATGGAAGGGAAATTGGTGTTACCACTTAAGAGAGTAATTTGACAATACTTAGTAGAGTTGAATATATGCATCATGTCTAGATGCCTACTCTAGAGAAACTCTTATATAGGTATTTAAAGACACCTGAACAGGATCATTTAATCCAGCATCATTTGTAAGACTCAGAGAGAAGGAAGATAGATGGAGCTAGGTGTGGGACAGGGTGGAGGAGATGAGAACGGAAAGGAAGAAGGAAATGAACTAGATCTATATCAAGAATCAATATGGTTCAATTCCAAAAGACAGTATCCAGTGGGGGAGAGAGGGAGTTGTGAAAGTATTATACAGTGATCCAAGTATCTGAAGGACACAAAACAATATTCTAAATATATGAGTAGAGGGGGTTGTGTGTTTTCATAAATATGTAATAAAATTGGAAAAATGTACATGATGAGAAAAAAGCAACTTAAGACATCTGGGAACTGTTCTAACACATCTACAACTCAATGTTATTACAAACTAATCTGACTAAACCATGTTGTTCTACTAATGGACACAAAGGTCCCACAGACCATCCACTTCACACAAGTATATCTCACAAATTACCAAATATCCTCCATCTTGCTAAATGAATGGCAACTTCCTTACCAATTACAGCTTCATACTCATCTGGCTGTCCTTCCTATAGGTAAGATTTACTGAGACACCCAATCATAGAATTGTCTCCACGTGCTGACAACACACAACCCAGAGCAATCCCCTGCTTCTTTAGACCCTTCCCAAAATTACCCAACCAAAACCTAAATCCTAATCAGTTATTCCTAGCAGCCTTACTGAGATATTGCACCATTTCTTATGGTGTGTGTTTTCTTTATCTGCAACAAGTAATAATCCCAGCTTGTTCAACTACAGGTGTATCCCTGGTGGTCTTTGGCTGAAGGGCACTGACAAATGTTACATACCAGAACAGCTGTTACTGCTCTGAGAATGATGGAGGGATGGGGGGAACAGTGAAAGGATTCATCATCCATCTATATGCCATTTAAATTTGTTTTAAAAAATGAGCCACATGTAAGCAAAATCTTAGGTATGACTTTAGTGGTTGGTATCTATTTTCTGTGATTTTGAAATGTTTCTCAAAAAGAGAGAAAGCATACATACCGTTCTGTGCTTATTGGGGAAAAGCTTTATACTTACCATTCTAGGTTCCTCAGAACAATAATTTCCAAAATGCCAATGGGAAGACTTGTGTGAGACCAGCTCATGAGAATCATCTATGGTGCTTCTTGGAAATTACTGGACTCAAGACTTGGACTTTCTAATTCAGCATCCCTGGAGTAGGATCTGAGAATCTGTGTTTCTCAAAAGCACCCCTGGTGATCTTGAGAAATACTATAGTCATACAGATGGATATTTAATATGCATAATTCTTTTAGATCCATGTGATTCTGACTTAAGATTAAATCATGCTATAACATGCATTTGAAAACAAAACCTCAGTGTGTTTTAGGAGCCCTTCTATATGAGTACTATCTAACGATACATTCTTCCTGTCATAATAGCTTCACAAACCTGAACTTCCCACCATGAGGTTTAGGTGAGCAAGTAATTGTTGTTACATTCACATTGCCTGCATTTGTGCAGGCAATAGATAAACTAAGCAGATATTGTTTTGCCTGAGTCAGTTTCAGGTAAGTGGGTGTGAACAAAAACCATTCATACAAGCACTCAGAGCTAAATCAGTGGGGGGAAATTTGAGGATAACAGGATATTAGAATAGTCCTAAAGCATCTGTTCCAGTTAAAAAGGGAAAAAATAACTTTACAGTAGAGATTACCCCAACCAAGTAACGAGAGTTAACATCACCAATAATGAGGACATCAACATCATGTATCCTCTGGTATGATGCTCTGAGGACATGGCATCACTTCTTAGTATTCTGAAAATTAAAATCTCAATCTGATCATAAGAAAACATCAGATAAACCCAACTTGGAGGTACATTCTACAAAGTATCTAACCAATACTGACTGAAAGTGTCAAGGTCATGAAACGTAAGGCAAAAATGAGGCACTGTCACAGATTGGAGGAATCTAAATAGCCATGACCACTAATTATATTAAGTGATCCTGAATCAGATCCTAAAATAGAAAAAGAACATTGGAGAGAAATTGTGAAATTCTGATAAAGCCTGTAGTTCATGGTGCCATATCAATGTTAATTTCCTAGTTTGATAATTGTACTATGGTTTTATAAGATATTAACATTAGGGGAAGCTAGGAGATCTTACTCAAAATGCTATACTATTTTTGTAACTTTCTCAACACTGAAAATTATTTCTAAAGAAAAAATAAGTCTCCCTCAGCTCTCTTCCTTACCTGAAACCAAGACGATATTTTGGAAGACAATGCTTTCCTCCGAATTCCCTAAATGGAGGTAGTTTATTTCTCATACTATATTGTCCTCAGTGCCTCTCAGTGACACAGGCAACATCTTTGATCCCTGTGCTACTTCCGGACCATTACGTCTCCCCCATCACTTGGATAAGAATGTGTGTGTTCCTGTAGTGCTCCTGACATCAGTATACCCTGTGTTCTTCCCCTCTTTGCTACTGCCACACTCCAAACCATCTGGTCAACCATCTCTCATTCACCACAACTAGCCTTTCTCCCTATCTCAACTACTGTCAACTGCATGGAAGTCCTTGATCTCCTCCCTGCCTTCCAGCCCTCAGGCTCTGTTTTTGTTTTTTATTTCCCCATCTCCAGTAGCTCTTCATTCTACCCCAGCCACACTCCTGGAGTCCTACCCTAGATTATATCTCATCATTAAGATCTAAATGATCATGCTAAGGAGATTCTCCCCTCCCAGTCCCAGTATTCTTGATCCCTGGTAGAGATCGCTATCTTCACCACTATGTTCTGTCATAGGAATTATAGTCTGTTATCCTATATATTTCTTGGTTAGCTTGTTTATCATCTGAATTTCCACATTTGATCATGGGGCATTATTTGTTTTATTCCTAATACATACCTAGAACCTAGTAACCTAGTAACCTGGTATAATGCTTTGCCAATTTTTCTAGAGTTGTCTTTTTCTTATTACTTTGTAGAATTCTTTGTGAAATTAATCCTTTGTCCATTACTCTTGAGGCAAATATTTTCTCCTAGACTCACTTGTAACATTATTCACTGTGTCTCCTATCATAAATATTTTCTGTAGTCAAATCTGTACTTTTCCTTATAGCTTCTGAGTTATGTGCATGACTTAAAATTTCTAAGAACATTCTTCATTACATTCTAATTTTGTTGGTTCAATACAATTAGTCAAAAATTATCTTTTTGACACCGATTTGAAAGAATACTTTTATTAATAGCTGAAGTCCTAAATACTAAATGCCCATATATTCATGGGCCTACTTGTAAATTCTCTCTTTCATTGAATAGATTTACTTATTACAATGCCAAGAACACTTTATTACTACCATACTATTTTATTCCATATATGATACCTGGTACAATAAGCCTCTCCCAAGTCCCTTCAATTTTTCATTTTTAAGTTTATCTACTTTTTTAGTATTTTCTCTTTAAACTTGGTTTATCAAATTCCACAAAAGCGTTGTTCAGGAGAAATATTACCTTTATAATATTGATTTTTTTCCTTTTATAGTAAATGGTCTATATTTATTTTCATCTTCCTTTAGGTATTTCATTTATGTAGGGTCTATTTATTAAACTTACAACTACCTGTTTTACAGTGTGGATGATTATTTTAAGTGGGATTTTCTTTCAATTATATTTTATAATGAGCTTTTGATGGTATATAAAATGAACAAATATTTGCCTATTGGCTTTAGATCCATTCCTGTTAGTTGAACTATTTGTAACAGTTCTAGTAATTTCTTAGTTGATCCCATTGGGATGTTTTAGACAATCAGAAATACCCCTTTCTAAAGAGCTAAGATTTAGGCTCTTTATTTCTTTGTTAGAAATAGAAACAGTCTCTAGTTTCAGGTCAGTAATAATCAAGCACTCTCCTCATCCTGTTCCAGACTTCACTGGGGAAGACTTCACTGGCTTTCTTCCTAGAATTTGAAACAAAATCTAACAACTTCTTTGAAGGTTTAGTAGAACTCACTGGAAGAAACCCAATTGGGTCTAGGTCTTTTGTAGGTAAAAGTCAAACTACATTTTCTCTTCCATTTATAGTTTTTATTCTATTCAGGCTTTAAGCCTAGTTGTACATATTTTCCCAGGAAAGACTTTTTTTCACCCAGATTTCCTCATTTAACAATTAGAAGTAGGATACAGTATTTTTTTTAAAAGATTTTATTTATTTATTTGACAGAGAGAGATCACAAGTAGGCAGAGAGGCAGGCATAGAGATAGAGGGAAGCAGGCTCCTCGCCAAGCAGAGAGCCCGATGCGGGGCTCGATACCAGCACCCTGAGATCATGACCTGAGCTGAAGGGAGAGGCTTTAACCCACTGAGCCACCCAGGCGCCCCAGGATATAGTATTTTGCTCTTCCAGAATTTTGGTTATAATTCCTTTCTTGTCCTTATGTTCATTTTTTTCTTTTAAAATCAGACTAGTTCAAAATTGTTCTGAAATTTTATCAGAATTTTAAAAACCCTAGTGTTTGGGTTAATTTACAGATGATAAATTCCTTTTCTACCTTATTAAAAATCTTTTTCCATATTATCCTTCCATCTCTTCTATCTCTTTGTATGTGTTTTATGGTTATACTATCTTAATAAAATGCTTTGGTTTTTTTTATTTCCATTTTTACTAAGTGCCTTTAAAACTTTACATTTTCTAAATAATTTTATTGCCACATTCTATAGATTTTAACACAGGATACTTTAGAATTTGTATTCTTTTATCCCTAAGTAATTTGTAATTTCAGTTTCGGTTTCAATCTGTACCCAACAGTCCTTTATATAAATGATTAGAAAAAAGTTAAAGCTTCTTATTGCTTAATTTCTAACTTTATTAGCTTTTTCTTAGGAATGGTGGCTTTCTAGGATTTGGGAGTATTTGGGGGGCCTGAGAAACTTTGAAACCTTAATCATGGCCAATTGTAGTTATGTCAATATTTGTAAGGAATATGTTTTGTTTTGTTTGAAGTAGGCTCCATGACCAGTGTGGAGCCCAACATGGGCCTTGAACTCATGCCTCTGAGATCCAGACCTGAGCTGAAATCAAGTGTTGGACACTTAACCAACTGAGCCACCCATGCACCCCAAGAATATATATTGTCATAAACTAGGTACAACACTTTATAACTGTTCTATGTAATCATACTGAGCCACTGTAATTCAAATCTTCTATTCCTTTATTTTCAGCTCATTTTGCAGCATCTCTTGTAATAGTGTGTAGCTAGAATTTCATCTTATGTGATCTGAGAGCACTTCTTTTCATAAGGAGATTTGGCCTATACACCTTTTCTGTGATTGCTGACTTATTTATAAAACTTCTACTCTCGGGGTGCCTGGGTGGCTCAGTGGATTAAAGCCTCTGCCTTCAGCTCGGGTCATGATCTCAGGGTCCTGGGATCGAGCCCCGCATCAGGCTCTCTGCTTGGCAGGGAGCCTGCTTCTCCCTCTCTCTCCACCTGCCTCTCTGCCTATTTGTGATCTCTCTCACAAGATTTTATCTTCATAAAGATTTTATTTTTAAATAAAATCTTAAAAAAAACAAACTTCTACTCTTTTCTGCCTTCTTTTGTAATGATGAAATTTTCATTGTATTTCATGGCTGTAGTTTTTTCTTCTAATGTTTTTATGTTATATAGCCTATATATCCTGTTATATATCCCATAATCTTGTTATATATCCTATATCCTATCTTATTTGTACATCTAATTAAACACATAAAACACATATTACTCAGTCTTCCATCAATATGTAGAATTCACAAGCCTTTCCTCATGCAAAGAAAAAAATACTTATGTTACTTCCAGTTTCCCTCTCTTCCTTGCACCTTTTCTAGCACTAAAATCCTCTTGATATTAATTTGATCATACTGATTCTTAATTTAAAAAAATAATAAAAATCCATCATACTCTTGACTATAAATGTCACTATCTTCTTTGTTCACAATTATTTTGATATCTTCTCTCTTCCCTTTTCTTGGATTCATTATTTGTTTGATGGAAGTTCATTTTGTGGTGATTTTTTTCAGAAAGGATCTTAGAACTCACAGGGAAGTGATAAAGTTGGCTCTGTAGGTAGCTTGTCTCCAGGATGGAGGTGGGCACATATGCCCCCAGATACAATATATTTACAGAAGCACTTCCTGGGCCTCACAACCTTAGTAAATCTCCTGTGTCAAAAAGAAGTTCTTAGGCTCTATTCTTGGGAACAAAGGCCATAATCAGCTGGTCCCTCTCTTGAATGTCTTCCTGCGCTGTCCTTATTTGCAGTTATATTAGACTTTGTCTAGTTTCTCCCTTCAAGCACAATACCAGATGTCTTATATGTCTTATGTGGATGTCTTATATGGATTATATAGATTATATTGGATTTATTATATGTCTTGTATGGATTATATGTCTTATATGGATTATATTGATTAATCTTCTTTTAAATTAATAACTTTTACTAGTCCCACCCCATGCCCTCCCTGAGGGAACAGAGGCTCAAGGAGTTAAATAATGCTCAGCAAGTGAGCAGATGGGTTATAGTTTGAGCCCAAGTAGTCTCACCCCAAATCTGCCCTGACAAGAAGAAAACTCTTGAGAGTACCAGCTTCCAATGACAAGATAATTATGTAAAACTAGTTTATAGATAAGACAGTAGTTAACTTTCATCTTTTACCAATTATTAATTACATTTTGAGAAGGCTAGAAGCTGTCCCTGAAATCGAAGAGTTGGCCTGGCACTCAGAGCTAGGCCTCGGTATTCTCCTTTTGGAAGCAGTTTCACATAATATCAACATCAAAAGAGGTCACTCCTCATAATCTCTTCCAGTCCCATCCATGTTGATACAAAAGCGGGAAGAGATTATGCGGAGTGAAATAAGTCAAGCAGAGAGAACCAATTACCTTATGGTCCCACTTACGTGCTGAGCGTAAAGAAAAACATGGAGGGCATTGTGAGAAGGAAGGGAAGGGTGAACGGGGGGAAACCAGAGGGGGAGATGAACCATGAGAGACTGTGGACTATGAGCAACAAACTGAGGGTTTTGGAGGGGAGGGGGGTGGGGGTTGGGCGAGCCTGGTGGTGGGTATTGAGGAGGGC
>JAQQSY010004078.1:0-12546 GCA_028646535.1 Procyon lotor
CCCCCCCCAGCCTCTCCCTCCCTGGCCCCTTCGGGTCTCGCTAGACCCTGGAGAGTCAGGGTGGAGGAGCGGGGGACGGCTGGGGTCTGTGTGGGCGGGAGCCAGAGCTGACTCGGGAGGAAGATGTGGGACAGTGTTGCTGAGGCCTTTGGTGGAGCCTGGAAGTCTGGAGTCTGGCGGAGGAGACCCTACTCCTGCTGCTTTGGAACCTCACAAGGCTCCCTTCTACCAAAAGGCAAAACCTAAATCCAGAGCCTTGCATTTGACAAGGATACCAGCCCGCTGCCCCCTGCTGTGTGGGCCACGTGAGAGCACCCCCCCACCTCCCTGCCAAGCTCCCCTTTGCAAATCCCTCCCTCCCCTGGGCTCCGCCCTTGCACACCACACCCCTGCCCTGACCCTGGCTGGAGCTCCCCCTGCTCTGCGCCTTTGTGCACTTTCCCCTTGCGCGCTGCAATGCCTCTCCCTTCCTCGCCAGCTGGCGAACTCCTACCAATGCCTCAAGCCCCAGCTCGCATGCCCCTTCTCCAGGAGGCCTGCCCTGATTCTCCCAGGCAGAACTGGACGGTGTCCACGCGGCCCTTGCCCTTTGGAAAGACTGTCGGCTTATGAGTCTGTCTGCCTGCCAGGCTGAGCCCCTAGGACACAGCCTGCCTTGGTCACACCTTCGTCTTCCTTTCCCAAGCTGATGGGGGACAGTACATTCTGGGCGTTCAGTTATCATCTGTTTGAATAAGTGAATGAGTCAGACGGTGACAGCCGGGGAGCCGTGGGCTGTGACAGGACTCAGAGAGCCTGTGTCTTTCCTTTCCTACCTACTCCCCCCTCGCCGGGGGCCGGATCCATCCGTCTGAAACTGTGCGGCCCCCACCACCTTGCCTCCCCGGCCCCCAGTCCCCCCCCAGCCCCCATGTGGACCTCGGGCGGCAGGGAGCAAAGTCATCGCAGTGAGACTGGCAAGCACAGTGCGAGGTCTGGGCAGAGCCGGCCCCTTGCGACATGAGCAGCTTGGGCTCCCCAGCCCCCTGGTGTGACCCGAGGGCTCGGGCTGTTCAGGAGCCTCCCCCGCCCTGGGGCGCCTCCGGATGGGGGTACGGGTGCCCCCTGCTGCTCCGTCTTGGGTCAATCGAGATTTCTATTCACCAGGTTCTGCGCCTCAAACTCTAGCCGTGACAGGTGCGTGCTGGGGAACTGAGGGCAAGGTCAGGGACGTGACCTTGGCCACAACAGGGCCTGTCAGCCCGCTTGTCCTGCCCTATTCACCCCATACCCCTCCCCGCACCGGGGACCTGATTCCAGCTCCCACCCCACCCGCTCCAGCTGGGAGACCTTTGCCGCCCCCACCCCCGCTCCCCTCCCCCGCCCCCACTGCCGCCATTGTTAATCCCCCCAGGATGCCCCACCTGCGCAGCCATCCCTGTCCCTCCTCTCTTCACAGTCCCCCCAAGAGCACCCAGGGTCCTCTGTCCCTCTCTGCGTCCTCCAAGAAGCCTTCCCGGGCTGCACCTGACTCTGTGCCCGCCTCTCAATCCCTCAGACCTTTGGTCTCCAACCGCAGGGCAATGGCTGCACCGCTGGCACCCCCTGTCTAGAAACTGCCCTCCGTGTCCTGGTCACTGCCTGGCCTCTGACCCAGCTGTGTGGGACCTTGCCAGCTCCATCCCCAGGGTCCCCTGAGCCTCTGTCCCCTGCTAGGCCCTCTGCCAGCTCCTGGGGAGACGGGACGCCGCCTGCCCTGAAACCCTCTTCTCCCACTGCAGTCGGGCCTCAGTAACAAGCTCATCTTCCTTCTCCTGGACGCGCCCCCTCCAGGCTGGGCTGAGGGCCTGGGGAAGAGCTGGCAAGGAGCAGGGCACCTTCCCCAGCCCCCCGGCCACGCTGCCAGCCTTGGGGGGGCGCACCCGCTGAGCACAGGGCCTGGGGGTGCTAAGCCCCGAGGCTGGGGGGACCACCCATTCCCAGGGCCCCAGCGCCTCCCCTTCTGCTCAGAACTGCCCCTGGGCAGCACCCGAAGTGGCTGCCCGCCCGGGCCCGCCTGCCCGGGCCCCACGTGGGGTCCGCCCTCCCGCTCAGAGCTCGAAGCCGCTGCCCGGTCCCCACGTGCCAGCATGGCGCACGGCTCACATCTTCCCCGGGAGGCCCTCGTCGCCACGGAGTTGGCTAGTCCAGGGGAGGGGCAGGGACTGAGGTCCCCAGTCAGGTGTGGGGCCTCCCGTGGCCCAAGGGTCCGTCCGGTTCCCCCCGTGCCGACGTGGGGGTGTTGAGCGTCTCACAAGTCCCCGCCGTGACGCATCCCAGGGTCAACTCCGGACCCTCTTCTTGTGGGGATCCGAAGGGTTTGCGGGGATTGGGAAAACCCTTTATGTGGCCCCACGGTGCCCAGAGCCTGCACCCAGGGCTGCGTCGGGGTGCCCGCCGGTCCTGTCCGGGAGCAGGGGCGTGAGTGGAGGCAGAGACAGAAACACCCCCGGCCCGGGAGCACACGGTCCCTCAGGGCTGCGGCTGCCCGTCCCGGGGGCGGAGGGGGGCCCGTCCCGGGACTGTCTCTCTACACGCGGCTCTGACATGGGCCCCCAGGGGGAGGTCAGCCGCCCGCAGGCCTCAGGCTCCCCGTTCTCTCCGAGCCCGGGGTCCACCTCTCCGACGGCAGTGACCCCTCGTGGGGTCACCCCAGGTCCTTGGGGCCCAGATCCCTCACCAGCCTCCGCCGGTGGCTGCGGTGGCCTGGAGGGGGGGGTCAGTACTTCCTCTGCCTCACTTCTGGGCCGCACCCTGAGCCCTGAGCCCCTCCTCTGAGGAGGGGGTCTCCTTTTCCTCTCAGCACTGGCGAGGATTTTCTCCACCTCAGGGATCGCACAGCCCTGCCCCCAGGAAGATGGGGGTGGGGTGGGGGTGAGGGTCTTAGGGGAGGGGTCGGCGGGGGCCCCCCGGTGGAGGGAATGGCTTTCCAGCCCTGAGCTGCCCTGGGGGCGTGTGTGAGGCGGGGGAGGGTCCCTCGGGGGAGGGTCCCTTGGGGGGCACACACCAGGAGGGGGCTCCGTTTCCCCAGAGGTCCCTGCAAGGACCAGGGGGTTCAGCTCAGCCCCCGAGTGCCCTCGGGTCGCAGTGTGCGTGACGGGGAGAAGGTCACCGAATGCGCCATTGGGCAGGGCACAATTCTGGACCCATTTTATATTCTCCGGGCCTTGGGGGGCATGGCCCTGGCCCATGGGGGCTGAAAACACGCCACCCTGGGTCAGAGACCCACGACCCAGTGAGCCCAAAGCCAGCAATGAACTCGGGCGGGCAGCACCCGTGTGGTGGTGTGGGGGACACGCGTCCCCAGGGTCTCATGCTGCCGGGCAGGTGCAAGCCCGGGTCTCTCCAAGAGGGGACCCTGGAGCTCGGCCTGGCCGGCAGCCTGGGGAAGGCCGCCTACGCTGGCGCTGGTCCCGCCTCCTGGGGTGGCTGCCTCTAGCCGGGGTGGCACCGCTGTCCCAAGGCCTGTCCAGGTCAGCGTCCAGCCTGGGGTCCCTCTCGGCCTCAGGGAACCTAACTCACGGCCTTGAGCACGGGGAGGCCCTAACTGCCCAAGGTGTCGGTTGGAGGACGGAATTCTCAGGCCCGCGTGGCTGTTGGGGGACGGGTCCCCGGGAGAAGCTTGGTTCCCAGACTCACTTTCTCAGGAGGCGAGTCCCCAGCCAGCCCTGGGGACAGGGACTCACGACTCACAGCAACGTCTCTTGGAGGTACCTGCCCCCGCTCCGAGCCCCAGCCAAGTGGCCGTAAATCCCCGCCGGGATCCACAACCACCGTCCTTCCTGGGTGCGCCCCAGCTCGGCGGGGCACCCCCTGCCCCCCGCAAGCCACCCAGCACAAGGCCCCTCGGGTCCCCTTGGCCCGGCTTTGCTCCCGACCCTGTGGATCCAGATATGTCCCCACACTGTCCCCCCGCTGTGGCTGCGCATCCAGGAGGCTTTCTCAGAGAACACATCCTCTGCTGTCTGATGGCAGCTGGCATCCAGCGGGACGGTCAGGGCCTCGAGTGGCTGAGTGGCCTCGGGTGCACCGTCTCCTGGGGCTTCAGAGGCCTGCAGGATGCCTTGGTTCACCCAGGGGGCTGCGTCCTGCCCCCCGGAGCCTCCCCACCCCGACACTGGCCGCTCTGAGGCCTGAGTCTCCCCGTCTTCTCCTCAGGCTCCCCGGACCTTGGACCTGGGCAGATCCCCCCGTGCAGCCCTCCCCCCGCTCCGGAGCCGGCCCAGCGCCCCCCGGGGCCCCAGGTAGTGTCTCGTCCTTGCCTTTGTTCTAACCCCGCGCTACCTTCGGTTTTCGATGGGCATTTCGTCTCTGGGAAGGGTCAGCTGGGCTCGCCACAGACGGGCTGCACCCTGGTGAGAGGGGCACCGGGGACAAAGCCCCCCGAACCCTGCACCCGAGACCACTTCTAATTTTCCATGAGAATCCTAGGGCTCCGTGATTCCACGTGGGATCCTAAGCGGTCTCCTACACCGCGGGATAGTCCTTACAAACACGACCTTAACCCTTGCCCGTGGTTTCCTTCCTCTGTTTTTGAACACGAACTGCTTTTTAAAAAAGATTTATTTATGTATTTGGGAGAGAGAGACAGAGAGCGCACGTGAGCGCGAGCAGGGGGAGGGGCAGAGGGAGAGGGAGAAGCAGACTCTCCACAAAGGCTCAGTCCCAGGACCCCAAGATCATGACCTGGGCCGAAATCAGGAGTCGGACCCTTAACCAACTGCACCACCCAGACGCCCTGGCGTCCGGCTTTTTTAAACCCAGGGAGCATGTTTGATCGTGAATCGTTCATACATGTCTCATTTTTCCTTAAATTCCTGGAAGTGGGGTTGCCAGTCTACTAGTGTGCACTCTGGGGTCTTGGCAGCCCCTCTCGGGGGCTGATGTCTTGGGTAACTTTTTAAACAATGTTTACGGGTGAATAACATCTTTTGCACACGATTTCTGGGACAAGCTCGTTTCTGAGCTGACTTGTGGGATACCTGAGACGTTCTGAGGGCAGCCGACCCCGGTGGGGACCCCCACAGGGGTGAATGGGTGGGTGCACAGCAGAGGGCCCGCAGGCTGAGGGACCTGGACGTGGAGGGGTGCAGGCAGCAGGGAAGGTGTGCTCCGGACAAGAGGGAGCCAGGCGGTCACTGCACCTGGTAAAGGGGGCGGGAGAGGCAGGGTCTTGCAGGTGGAGGGACGGACCCCACACTCTCCCCTCCCCCAGCTCCCTCCCCAGCTGACCTCTGCCCTTTCTGGCTGAAAGATCCTCTTTGGGATTTGGTTACCTTGGGCCACCCTAACATTATCTCTTCGGGTCTACCGTCCCCTTCTCTGACTTTGGGGTCTCACGTCACCTTCTCCAGGAAGCCCACCCAGGCTTACTCCCACCGTGCCGTCCCTGCTAGCCGCCCAGCCCCATCCCAGGCTTAGCACCGATGACTGTGGCTTTTGTCTTAAGCATGGAAAGGGTTTTGGGGACCAGTTTGCAGGAAGGGGGTTCAACCTCCAGGGCAACCTGTCTTCACACACGCCAACGCCCTCCCAGCCAGAGCCCGTAGCCAGAACGCCAGTCACGGGGGTCTTCGTGGACCAGCACCTGTGCGTGGGGTGTTGGGGGCGCCCTCGGGAGTGTGTCACCACGAGTCACGCCAGAGCAAGCGTGGGGCTTGCTGGGGTTGGGCCCCACATAAGGGAACGACCAGCTCAGCCGGGACGGGGAGGGAAGGGGCTGACGCGGACCCTGACGGAACGGGGCGTGGAGGGTCTGGGCAAGGAGCCTGGGTCCGACATTGGGATGTGGGGGCTGCCTGGCCAGGGTGGCCCTGAGATGGAGGGCAGGGCTGGGCTGTGCTTGTCAGCTGTCACAGCCTCCAGGCCTGGGGCAGAGGGACCCCGGACGTCTGTGGCGGGAGGCCAGAAAGGTGGCCAGAAGGAAGGAGCGGGGAGACTCCCGGGGGCACGAGGTCCTGAGACACAGGTCTGGCTCGGGAGCACCAGACTGGTGCCTATGTCTTCGCTGGCACCCAGCCCGTGGGGCAGGTGGCGGGGGGCGGGGGGAGGGCCCAGGTGCCCACTGCTCAGGGAGAGCTGGGTGCTTTCCTTGGCTCACCGTCAGGTGCCCCCACTCGCGGGCACAGACTCGTGGGTCTGCGTGCCTCCGTTCATCCCTGTACACACTGGGGCCTCGGGGTGCAGACCGCCCCCTCCCTCCAGAGCGGAGGGTGCCGGATCGGGGCTCGTGGGCAAGAGCCAGGACAGCCCACCGGACGCCCCGCCCTCTGGGAGGACTGCGGCAGAGGCTGGGAGGCTAGGCCAGGGCCCAGGAGAGGTGTGAGGGTCCTCTGGGGCAGGGCCGGGTGAGTGGACTGTTTTGGGGAGCCCTGGGAGTTCAGGTGGGGGGAGCGGGAGGAGTCCAAGGGAGCCCTGGGGTGGCTGATGGTCTCAGAGGCATCCTCTCCCAGAGGAAGAGCCCCGGGTCAGGGCCCCGACAGGACGGTCCGTCTGCAGGTGTCTGGCTATTGGGTCCGGCCCAGAAAGGGTCTGCGAGGCCTGCGGGCAGCCCCTGAGCCCAGCCTGGCGGCGTTGGGGTGCCTGGAGCCTTCTTGGAAATGCAGACTCTGGCCTGTCCTGGGCACTCGGAACCAGAAGGTGCCCCAGACCCAGGCCCCTCGCCATCTCGTTCTGCTGGGGAGCCTGGTGGACGGGTGGGTGGGCATGGGGGGTGCAGGAGAGGGCCAAGGCTGCCACGAGGGGGTGAAGCTCCTTTGGTCCCTCTGTCCTGTCCCTGAGCTGTGGGACGCCCATGTGGTCACAGCCATGCGGACTCGGGACTCGGAATCCCAGGGCCTCTAGGGAGGGGAGCCTGGGCTGGTCGGGCGGGAGGGCCTTGGATGTGAGCTCCAGGTAGGAACCTCATCCTTGCCTCCTTCCCCTTTGTCCCCTAAAGCTCATGGAGCTGCATGACTTAGGGGCCCCCGGTAGGGTCCAGGTGACTGACTGGGGTGGGGGTCCCCTGATAGGGTCGGGGTGACTGACTGGGTTGGGGGCCCCAGTAGGGTCGGGGTGACTGACTAGGGCGGGGGCCCCAGTGCGGTCTGGCCCCTCTTGAGCAGGTCTGACTGGTCCTGCCCTCGGCCCCCCACCCCAGGACCTGTGCTCCCAGGAGGTGCTGGTGTCCATGGTGGCTGCCCCCAGCGATGACTCCCACGGTCCCCAGTGGAGGTCCAACGGCCTGTTGCCCACAGAGGAGCAGGAGCTGGACGATGGTGAGCAGGGTGGGCAGGGGCTGTGGGGGGCGGGGGCCCAGGCCCTTTACGGGCTGGCTGGGCTGGCTCTGGTCGGCACTGACCTGGTCTCCCAGGCTCGAAGTGCACCCCTTCCCTGGGCCCTCGTTTCGGGCTCCTCGGTGTCCGCTGTCTGGGCTTCCGCTCTGTGCAGGGCGGGGCCGCGGGGCCGCACACAGGGGGCCGGGGTCTCACGTCTTCTGGGGGCGGAGACAGCTCTGTTTGCACCCAACAGAAACTTCTGGAAGGACAGGGTCTCTGGCGCCTTACCAAGCGGGCGGGGCTTGCTTCGGAGCCTTGCTCTCCTGGCCCACCTGCGAGGGGCCACAGCCGTGCAGGCACAGGTGCGGGGGGCGATACACCCGTTGTCCCCCCTCGGTGCCGCGCCCCCCATGGCCCCGGGGGAAGGACCGGCGAGGATCTCCTGCCTGCTCTGGGGGCCCAGCCCCCTCAAGAGCGTTGCAAACATTTTGGGTTCATTTGTGGTTCCGGTGCCAGGGAAATAGCAGATTCTCAACAAGCTTCTCCTGAATGAAGGAACGAGCAGAAGGAGGGACGGGCCCCTAACAGGCAGCCTGGGCCTGGCCGTGGGTGTCAGCTGGGCTGGGGGAGCCCGAGTGCGGCACGCCGTGGCTGGGAGGGCGGAGCCTGGGGAGTGACCGGCGGTGCAGGGCCCACGCTGCCCCTGACCCCAGGCCTGACTTTGCTCCCGTTCCCGGGGGGCGCTGGCTTCGCGCCTCCCTCTTTTTCCTGATCAGAGAAGTTTCGATCACCTTTGCAAAGTGTTAGAGCGTTTGGAAACCTGGGCTCACGGTTACCTTAAAGCCCCCGGGCTGTATTTGGTGCCTGAGACAGGAAGCCTCTTGGCCGAGTGGCTTTGAACGTGATTTTTATTTACACTTAAGACCTGTTGCTAAATTGCCTTTCCAAGAGGACGAATTCCTGCCCCCGCCCCACGCTGGTGGGGGAGAATGGCCTCCCCTCTCTCTCCGGGGCCTCCGGGCCTCCAGGCCTTGATGACACAAACGTCCTCTCTCCTAGTGGTTTTAATTTGTGTTTCGTGGGGCACCCGGGTGGCTCAGTGGGTTGAGCCTCTGCCTTCAGCTCAGGTCATGATCTCAGGGTCCTGGGATCGAGCCCCACATGGGCTCTCTGCTCAGTGGGGAGCCTGCTTCTCCCTCTCTCTCTGCCTGACTCTCTGCCTGCTTGTGATCTCTCTCCTCTCTGTCAAATAAATAAATAAGGTCTTTTAAAAACAAACAAACAAACTTGTGTTTCTTTAACCAGCAGTGAGGTGCGTGTCTTCTCGTCTCTCTGCCGGCCCCCAGGCTCTCTTCTGGGCGCCTCTCCACCCCACCTCCGGCCATACCTCTTACGCAGTAATACTGACCTAGTGGACGCGGCAAACACCTTCCCCGTGTCCCCTGCGTGGCGGGCTGTGCCGACTGCGTGGGCCCCAGGTCCACGACGCCAGCCCTGAAACTCCCTTTGTTTTCTGTCTTTGCACCACGTTGAGAAAGCTCTTCTCTCCTCTGGGATTTCCCTAAAAGCAAAGCCCCGTCTGCTCAGTATGTTTACATTCGTCCTTTAGAAACTCCAGTGTCACCGTTGCCTGCCGTTTATTTTGGTGTGAGAGGCAGAGTAAGGACTTAGGTGAACTTTTTATTCCAAACGATGAGCTTTGGGACCCTGTTCTCTTGGGCTGCAGTTCTGCGCTCCCTCCAGGCGTGTTCGCTTTGTGGGGCTGGCTGGCTTCTGCACAGGGCCGTGCCTCCAGGCTGTGCCCGGCGTGAGGCATCTGCCCTCTGCATTTCCTGCATTTCCTGCTCTCCGTCTCCCGGCTGGCTGCCTTCTCACTGCTCTCCCCGCAGACGCAGACACACTGCCAAGACTGTCAGTCGGGCCGCGCGACTGAGGGGCCCAGCCAGAGCCAGGACCGGGGGGTTAGCCTTCTCCCCGGCACCCCCAGCGCAGGGCTGCTTCTCTGTGGTCTGCAGATCACCTAGGCAGGGCGATCTCGGAGGAGTCCCTGAAGAGCAGACTGCCCCAGGAGGAAGCCCTCCTCGGCAGAATCAGGAGCATGTCCATCTTGCAGAAGAATGTGGTGTTGGACATCATCCACCACTGTATCAAGGAGCGCACCCAGGTGGGACTCTAGGAGGTCTGCTCCCCCCTGCAGGACACCCCCCTCTGCCGCAGGGCGGGTGCCCACAGAGGGAGACGTCTCCAAGCATACAAAGAGCTCAGCTTCGGGATCAGGAACCTGGCCGATGGCCAACCTGGCTCAGAGGTGGGGAGGAGGGGAAACCCAGCCAGTTGGGAAGGGTCTGTGCAAAGGCCCTGAGGCCAGTGGGACAGTGGCAGAAGAGGCCCGAGGAACACTCTCAGGGGATGCCGGCGGGGCCGGGCCCTCGGGGGCCCACCAGCCTCTGTGCTACAAGTAGGGGGGGGCCGGGGATCAAGCAGAAGCAGGGATGGCCAGAAGCACACTTGGAGTGGGCCCCCCGGCAGGTTGCTGGAGGGTAGCACCCCCTAATCTCTCCTTACCTTTTGGGAGTAGTTTGTCTTCCCTGCTCACCCACAGGTGACCACCACCCCGGGGGGTCCCTGATGGATGTGGTGACCAGCCCCCCTGGGCGGGTCTGTGTTCTGCCTGTAGCCCATCTGGAAGGAGGTGGCTAACACGGGCATCCTGGAGCCCTTGAACCTGGAGCTCAAGCAGCCTTTGGAGGAGGTCAGTCCTGGGCGGGGCTGCTCAGGGTGCCCTGTGTGCTCCCCGAGACCCCCAGGAGGCTCTGACTGTGGCGGAGCACGTGGCTGCCGAGCCCCTCCCACCCCCACCCCCCAAGTGACCATCACGATCCGAAGCTCGGGGCTCACAGACAGTGCCCCAGGCCCAGCAAGGAAGCAGCGTGAGGTGGGGGCGGGGAAGGGGTTGCAGTGACCCCACGCGCCGCCTCCAGTGTCACACAGATGGCGGGCACAGCGGCCTGGGGCGGGGGCCGTGCAGCTCGGGAGGGGCTCTTCACCCCTCACCCGGGGTGGGGGGGGAGCTGCCCCACGCCTGCCCACCCGCCCAGCACCTGCTCCATCCCTCCTCCCCCAGACCCTCCTGTTCCACATTTGCGGGCTGATCCTCAGAGAGAGCACCAACGAGGAGCAGGTGAGAAGGTACCTCACAGACCTCCTGGAGCTGTCCCACCAGTCCGCCAGCCAGCGGGAGGTGGGTCTGCAGCCCTCAGACCCCTGGGCACCCTGAGCCCCCAGCTGGGCCTTGCTATTTGGGGGTGTGTGACCCTTGCGCCCTCCACACCCCTGCTGTGCGACTCTCACAGCGCCCAGGGAAACGGGGGGCCCCCAGCGCAGGGGCTGCCTGGCCCTGACCTCGCGGACCGCCGGCGGCCATGGCCTGGCTTCCTCCTGACTGGGCGGCCACGGTGGGGTGCGTGCCCTTCAGGCTGGGGGCAGGCTCCCCTGCCTGCTTTTGTGGGGCCCTCGGGGGGGCGGGAGGCGTGGGCAGGAGGCGGCAGCCACACCCCCGCACGACCGTGTGGGGGCCAATTCAGGGGCTGCTCCGACCCGTAGGGGATCGCGGTGGCTGTGGGGACCGTGTCGTCCTCGCACCTGCAGGCAGTGTGGGCGGTGCTGGAGCACGTGGGCCGCACCAGGTTCCTGAGGACCTCCTCCGTGTCCCCAGAATGCCAGGTAGAGCAGACAGCCTGCGCGCGGGGGGACGGGGCGGGGGGTGGGCTGCGGACGCAGGTGGGCGCCCTGAGCCTCACTTGGCTCATTGGAAACACCAGCGCTGCCCTGCTCAGTCCCTGAGGGGCCGGCACGTGGCTCTCAGGCCGCCTGGGCTCTTGCTGTGGCCTGGCCCTTGTGAGCCCGGCCTCTGGGGCTCCTCACCTGCGATCCAGAGCCCAGTGGGGGTCCGGCGGTCAGGGACTGTGGGCTTGCCCTCTCCCCAGCTTCCTCCCCGGGGCACCTGGCCCACGGGTCTGCGGGAGCACCGGTGTTTTGCTAGTCCTCGGCCCCTCGCTGGGAAGAGCAGATGCGAGGGA
Source organism: Procyon lotor (assembly GCA_028646535.1). NCBI lineage: Eukaryota > Metazoa > Chordata > Mammalia > Carnivora > Procyonidae > Procyon > Procyon lotor. The sequence continues at coordinate 11,354 of JAQQSY010004078.1, forward strand.
GACACTCAGAGGCCCAGGGCCGCCTGGAGAGGTAGCGACTCCGGCTGGAGGGGCCGGGGAGCCCAGGGTGCCCCCCGGGGAGGAGCTGACCGGCTCCCCGTCTGCAGCGGCCGGACTCTGACGGGCACTGGAGGTGGGTGAGCAGCACATGTCTGCTGTGCTACGGCCAGGTGGCCCTGTGCGCCGGGGAGCAGATCCTGCCCTGGGTGGACAACATCATCTCCAGGATGGTTTACTACTTCTCCTGCAGCCGCTACGTGAGTCGGGCCCCGGCTTGGGCGGCAGCGGGGCCGGGCGTCTGTGGCTGCCTGGTCCCTGAGCGGGCGGGCCCTCGGGCGGGGCCGGGCGGGGGGGGGGCGGGGGACCTGGGACGGCCCGCTGATGCCCCCGACTTGGCACGGACAGGACAATATCCTGAAAAGCAGCTTCCTCTCGGCGGTCACCATGCTCATGAAGGCCCTCAGGCAGGAGGGCAGCCCCCAGAGCTACAAATTCACTCAGATACCAAACCTTATCCAGTGCCTCCTGGTGAGGGGCGCCCCTGGGGGCAGTGAGCGGGGTGCAGGGGGCATGGGAGCCTGGCGGGACTCAGGCCAAGCACCTCCTGTCTTGACTCCCCCCCCTCCAGTGCATCCTTCAGAAGGAGCCCAACTTCCTGGCCACCCTCTTTCGGCAGAAGATCATATTGGTCATTGTGAAACTGAGGTAACTCTCCTTTGGGGTCCCGGAATGAAGACAGGATAAGTCCTTCTTGGATGGGGTAGGAGTCCATGTGTGAAGAGACACATGTGGAGAAGGGGTCACAGTGGGAGGGAGGGGCTGGCCAGCTGAAGCCAAGTCAGTTACCATCAGGGACTGATTTGCCTTGTTGCCTATCCAAGACAGGTTGTTAACCTTGGCACTGACTGATCTCTGACCTGGTCACACTCTGAACCCTGATCCCTGGTCAAACTCTGAGCTCTGACCCTGGTCACACACTGAGCCCTGAACCTGGTCACACACTGAGCCCTGAACCTGGTCACACTCTGAGCCCTGACCCTGGTCACACTCTGAGTCCTGCAGACTGGTCACACTCTGAGCCCTGACCCTGGTCACACACTGAGCCCTGAACCTGGTCACACTCTGAGCCCTGGTCCTGGTCACACTCTGAGCCCTGACCCTGGTCACACACTGAGCCCTGAACCTGGTCACAC
>JAQQSY010004079.1:0-12546 GCA_028646535.1 Procyon lotor
ATAGAGCTACCCTATGACCCAGCAATCGCACTCCTGGGTATTTACCCTAAAGATACAAATGTGATCCGAAGGGGCATGTGCACCCGAATGTTTATAGCAGCAATGTCTACAATAGCCAAACTGTGGAAAGACCCTAGATGCCCATCAACAGATGAATGGATAAAGAAGACGTGGTATATATATGGAATACTATGCAGTCATCAAGAGAAACGAAACGAAATCTGGCCATTTGCAGCGACGTGGATGGAACTGGAGGGTATTATGCTAAGCGAAATATGTCAGTCAGAGAAAGACAATTATCACATGATCTCTCTGATATGAAGAATTTGAGAGGCAAGGCAGGAGTTTGGGGGAGTGGGGGAGAGAAATGAAACAGGAAGGGATGGGGAGGGAGACAAACCATGAGAGACTCCTAGACTCAAGAAAGGAACTAAGGGTGGCTGGGAGGTGGGGGGAGGGGTAGGGATAGGGTGGCTGGGGTGTGGACATTGGGGAGGGTATGTGCTGTTATGTGCTGTGAAATGTGTAAGCCTGATGATTCACAGACATGTACCCTGGGGCAAATAATACATTATATGTTAATAAAAATTAAAAAAAAATATTATGGAATATGTTGTATTAAACCTCTAGTTGTAATGATAAGTAGGTTAAAAAATTAAAAGAAAAAGAATCATGAGAATGAATTTTAAAAAAGTTGTCTTTATGAAATATATAGGTTTTAGGGCAATACCAGGAGATAATAGCATATTGTTTCACCTTGATGTTGGAGTTTTACAGTTTTATGGGGACCCTGTGATGGTTGTCCTCTTGTTCTTTTGGCTTGTTTTCTGAGCAAAGTGCCTGCTGTGTTGTTCTACCATCAATCTTGCTTGGGTTGAGTCTCCCTGCTGGCTATCAAGGGGCTGGGCTCTGGAAACTGGTTTTTCAAGCTTTTGTTCTCTGGAGGTTTTTGTTCTTTGGTGGCTTTTTGCAGCTTTTCAGAGGATCAGAGCAAAGAATCTGTCTGCACCCAGACCTCTACCTCAGAGAGAAGCTTCACACTGTTCCCCTCTGGGTTGTCCAGAACACACAGACTCCCCCTCTACAACCTCTGATGAACAGCACAATGAAAAGCACAACCTCCCACAGGTGGTGCACACCCCCAGCCACCATCCCAGAGGTAACCCAAGGCCCCTGCTTGTCTCTCCACCCCCATACCACCAAAACCGTGAGTAATATTGGTCCGGGGAGCCCACTTCTAGTGGCCCTTTGCCAGGACTTCCGTCTGGAGTCCAGGCCCATGCAGGGTGCACTCAGACCCTGTGGTTGCACACATTGAGGAAGGCTGTGGAGGGATCCCAACCAGAGAACACACTGGGTTCTCTCTGGAGAAAGTTGGGAGCGTTCAGACCCCGTGGCCAGTTACAGAAGGCTGCGGTCCTAGAGACTGCTGGCCAGTACCCACACCATGGCGCAGGCAGGAATGTTCCCAGCCCAAGTGGTGGTGGTGCACACAGCAGAAAGCCTCGGTCTCAGGGACCAAGGACTGGAGGCCCCACCAGACTCTCTTTGGCACGGGTGGTCGCCAGTGCTGACCATCCTGGGTCCATGAGCTTAGGCCTGTGCCCATGCCCACCCAATTCCAGCAGTTTCCCCTTAAGATCTTGTGCTCTTTTTGAGTGCTTTAAACCAAACTCCAAGTTAATGCTGGTCCCCAATCATAGGGCATTTTCATATTGGGGTATTACTTACCAATGGATCACTTCTGGTGGCTCCCTTCCCCTTCTGCTTATCCTCTGAAATCAGTCCGAGCATTCCCACTCTGCTTTACCTCTCCACTCATGTCTTCTGCCCTGGTAGAGATCCAAACTTGTATAATCTCACATCTCAAGCTGTTTTCATGGGTGTTCAGAGTGTTCTGGTATATATTTAGCTCACTTTAGGGAACCAGATGAAACAGAGTCTCCTACTTCTCCACCATCTTGCCCCTCCTCTAATGTTTGATGTTTTTAAACTTACTACTCCCTCCATTCCAAATCTTTCCATGATTCCTTAATGCCTTCAGGATTAGATGACATAGAATATATGACTTAAGATTTGGCCCTGTTTACCTCTACAGCCTCAGTTACCAACACTACATCTCTCAGCTCCTCTCACCCACACTTTCTTAAACTACTTCAAGATCCCAAAAGAGTTTTGCTTCTCTTCATGAATTTGTACTTCTGCATGAACTCTTTCCTCACTTAATATTTTTCCTTTATATGGCTTAACCTTACTTACTAACATGGCTAACTCATATTATACTTCAAAATTCAATGGAGACATCACATTCTCCAAGAAACAAGCTTCTCTGTCTTTCTCTGCCCAACTCCCATAACCTGATGCTATAGGCTGCTATATATAATGTCCACATGGGCTTAATTCTGGATAAATTCTATATGATAACAACCTGTTTATGCCTCTGTCTCCCCAGTAAACTTATGAAAGTTTCTTCCCTAATAAACATTACCAGGAAGCTGGTAGCAGATGGATGTACACCTGTGGAAAGAGGTTATGTTCAGTTATGTTGCCTATGTTGTTGACATGGTCTGAACCTCTCCTAAAGTCAAAGATCTGAGTAATATTCATATATTCTTTTCATAGTTTGCCTATTGTGGGCATTGCCGCTATAAACATTGGGGTGTGTGTGCCCCTTCAAATCATTATGTTTGTAGCTTTTGGATACAAAAGTGCAATTTCTGGTCATAGGGTAGTTCTATTTTTAATTATTTGAGTTTTCCAGAGTGGCTGCACCATTTTGCATTCCCACCAACAGTGTAAGGCGGTTCCCCTTTCTCTGCAAACTCCTGAACATCTGTTGTTTCCTGAGTTGTGAATTTAAGATATTACCAGTGTGAGGTGGTATCTCATTGTGGTTGTATTTCCCTGATGCCAAGTGATGTAGAGCATTTTTTCATGTCTGTTAGCCATTCATGTCTTCTTTGGAGAAATATCTGTTCATGACTTCTGTTCATTCGTTGATGGGATTTTATTGTTTTTCGGGTATTGAGTTTGGTAAGTTCTTTATAGATCTTGGATACTAGCCCACTATATGATAAGACTTTGGCAAATATCTTCTCCCATTCCGTGGGTTACCTTTTGGTTTTGTTGACTATTGCTATTGCTGTGCAAAAGCTTTTCATCTTGATGGAGTCCCAATAGTTCATTTTTGTTTTTGCTTCTCTTGCCTCTGGAAGCACATCTAGCAAGAAGATGTTGTATCCAAAGTCAAAGAAGTTGCTGCCTGAATTTTCCCCCAGGATTTTGATGGATTCCTGTGTCACATTTATATCTTTCATCTATTTGAATTTATTTTTGTGTTTGGTGTAAGAAAGTGGTGCAGCTTCATTCTCCTGCATATGGTTGTCCAATTTTCTCAACACCATTTGGTGTAGAGATTGTCTTTCTTTCCTTTGGGTACTCTTTCCTGATTTGTTGAAGATCAGTTGACTATAGTGTGGAGGGTCCATTTCTGGGTTTTCTATTCTGTATCATACTGTCTTGATTATCACAGCTTTGTATTACAGCTTGAAGTCTGGAATTGTGATGCTTCCAGCTTTGTTTTCTTTTTACATTCCCTTGAGTATTCAGAATCTTTTCTGGATGCATACAAATTTTAGGATTGTTTCTTCTAGTTCTGTGAACAGTGCTATATTGTTGTGATATATAGTGATATATTGATAGAAATTGAATTGAATGTGTAGATTGATTTGAGTAGTATAGAGATTTTAACAATACTTGTACTTCCAATCCATGACCATGGATTTTTTTTTTCCATTTCTTTGTGTCTTCTTCAATTACTTTCATAAGAGTTCTATAGTTTTCAGAGTACAGATCTTTTACCTATTTGTATAGATTTATTCCTAAGTAACTTGCAGTTTTGGTGCAACTGTAAATGAGATCAATTCCTTGATTTTTCTTTCTGCTGCTTCATTGTTAGTATGTAGATGCAACAGATTGCTGTGTGTTGATTTTCTATCCTGCAACATTGCTAAATTCATGTGTCAGTTGTAGCAATTTTTAGTGGAGCCCCTCAGAATTTTAACAGAGTATCAGGTCTTGTGTGAAGAGTGCAAATTTGACTTCTTACTTGCCTATTTAGATGCCTTTTATTTCTTTTTGTTGTCTGTTTACTGAGTCAAGGTTTTCCAGTGCTATGTAGAACAACAGTGCTGAGAGTGGAAATTCTTGTGGTCCACCTGAGCTTAGGAGAAAAGCTCTAAGTTTTTCCCCATCGAGAATGATATTCGCTATGGGTCTTTTGTATATGCTTTTTATGATACTGAAGTATGTTCCCTCTATTCCTACACAGCAGAGATATTAATCAAGAAAGGATGCTGTATTTTCTGAAATAATTTTCTGCATCTATTCAGAGGATCGTATGGTTCTTGACTTTTCTTTTATTAATATGGTGTATCACATTGTTTGATTTCTGGATGTTAAACCAGCCCTGCAGCCCAGGAATAAATCCCATCTGATCATGGTAAAGAATCCTTTTTAATATACAGTTGGATCCTATCAGCTACTATTTTGGTGAGAATTTTTGCATCCATTTTCGTCAAAGATCTTGGTCTGTAATTCTCTTTTTTAGTGGGGTCTTTGTCTGGATTTGGGATGGAGGAAATGCTGGCTTCATAGAATGTATCTGGAAGTTTTCCTTCCATTTTTAATTTTTGAAACAGTTTGAAAAGAACACATGTTAATTATTCTTTGAATGTCTGGTAGAATTCCGCTGGGAAGCTATTCAGCCTTGGAGTCATGTTTACTGCAAGATTTTTGACTACTGATTCAATTTCTTTGCTGGCTATGGGTCTGTTCAAATTTCCTATTTCATCTTGTTTCAGTTTGATATGATATGATATGATATATGTTTCTAGGAATTTCTTCATTCCTTCCAGATTGCCTAATTTGTTGGCAAATAATGTCTCATAATATTCTCTTATAATTGTATTTCTTCAGTTTTGTTGTGATTTCTCCTCTTTTATTCATGATTTTATTAATTTCAGTCATTCCTGTTTTCTTTTTGATAAGTATGGCTAAGGGTTGATCAATCTTATAAATTCTTTCAAAGAAGCAGGTCCTAGTTTCTTTGATCTGTTCTATGGTAAGTTTCTTTTTTTTATTTCTTTATAATTGATTTCTGCTTTAACATTTATTATTTCTTTTTCCTGCTGGATTTAGGCTTTATTAGCTGTTCCTTTTTCAACTCTATAGGTTGAAGGTTAATTTCTGTATTTGAGACCTTTTTTGTTTCATTTTCTTTCTTTCTTTTTTTTATTTGACAGAGTGAGAGAGAGATTACAAGTAGGCAGAGAGGCAGGCACAGAGAGAGGGGAAGCAGGCTCCCTGATGAGCAGAGAGCCTGGTGTGGGGCTCGATCCCAGAATCCTGAGATCATGACCTAAGCTGAAAGCAGAGGATTTTTTTTAAATTAACATATAATGTATTATTTGCCCCAGGCTACAAGTCTGTGAATCGTCGGGCTTACACATTTCACAGCATTTACCATAGCATATACCCTCCCCAATGGGTATATGGGGAGGGTAACATAACACAGTCCATAACACAATCCTTAACACAGTCACCCTATCCCTAACCCCCACATCCCAGCCAACCTTAGTTCATTTCATGAGTTTAGGAGACTCTTATGGTTTGTCTCCTTCCCCATCCCATCCTGTTTCATTTCTCTCCCCCACCTGCCCACAACCACCCGCCCTGCCTCTAAAATTCTTCATACCAGAGATTATGTGATAATTGTCTTTCTCTGACTGACTTATTTCGCTTAGCAAAATACCCTCCAATTCCATCCATGTCATTGCAAATGGAAAGATTTCGTTTCTCTTGATGGCTGCATAGTATTCCATTGTGTGTGTGTGTGTGTGTGTGTGTGTGTGTGTGTGTGTGTATACCACTTCTTCTTTATCCATTCATCTGTTGATGGACATCTAGGTTCTTTCCATAGTTTGGCTATCGTGGCCTGCTATAAACATTCAGGTGCATGTGCCCCTTCAGATCATGACATTTGTATCTTTAGGGTAAATACCCAGTAGTGTGATTGCTGGTTCGTTAGGGTAGCTCTATTTTCAACTTTTTGAGGAACCTCCATACTGTTTTCCAGAGTGGTAGTACCAGCTTGCCTTCCCACCAACAATGTAGGAAGGTTCCCCTTTCTCCGCATTGTCACCAACATCTGTCCGTTCCCGACTTGCTAATTTGAGCCATTCTGGCTGCTGTGAGGTGGTATCTCACTGTGGTTTTGATTTGTATTTCTCTGATGCCGAGTGATGTGGAGCACTTTTTCATGTGTCTGTTGGCCATTTGGATGTCCTCTTTGCAGAAATGCCTGTTCATATCTTCTGCCCACTTCTTGATTTGATTATTTATTCTTTGGGTGTTGAGTTTGAGAAGTTCTTCATAGATTTTGGATACTAGCCCTTTATCTAATATGTCATTTGCGAATATCTTCTCCCATTTTGTCAGTTGTCTTTTGGTTTTGTGACTTTTGCTGTGCAAAAGCTTTTGATCTTGATGAAGTCCCAATAGTTCATTTTTGCCCTTGCTTCCCTTGCGTTTGGAGATGTTTCTAGGAAGAAGTTGCTGTGGCTGAGGTCGAACAGGTTGCTGCCTCTGTTCTCCTCTAAGATTTTAATGGAGTCCTGTCTCACATTGAGGTCTTAGATCCATTTTGAATCTATTTTTGTGTGCAGTGTAAGGAAATGGTCCAGTTTCGTTTTCCTGCACGTGGCTGTCCACTTTTCCCAACACCATTTGTTGAAGAGACTTTCTTTTCCATTGGATATTTTTTCCTGCCTTGTCGAAGAAAAGCTAACCATAGAATTGGGGGTCCATTTCTGGGCTCTCTATTCTGTTCCATTAATCTATATGTTTGTTTTTGTGCCAGTACCACACTGTCCTAATTATTATAGCTTTGTAATAGAGCTTGAAGTCTGGAATTGTTATGCCGCCAACTTTGGTTTTCTTTTTCAACATTCCCTGGCTATTCATGGTCTTTTCTGGTTCCAAATAATTTTTAGGATAATTTGCTCCATTTCTTTGAAATAAATTGATGGTATTTTGATAGGGACTGCATTAAACGTGTAGATTTCTTTAGGAAGCATAGACATTTTCACAATATTTGTTCTTCCAATCAATGAACATGGAATGGTTTTCAATTTCTTTTTTTTCCCCCAAATATGTGTATTTTATATTTCAGACTTACAAGGTTAATTGTGCATGCACCACAACAAGTGCTCCATGCAATACCTGCCCTCCTCAATACCCACCACCAAGCTCGCCCAGCCTCCCATGTCCACGTCTCCAAAACCCTGTATTTGCTCAGAGTCCAGTCTCTCATGCTTCATCTCCCAGAATGATATCCCCCAATCCACTTTCCCTTCCTTCGCACAATGCCTTCCAGGTTTTACTTTATGCTCAGCACATCAGTGAGACCATAAAATAATTGGCTCTCTCTGCTTGACTTATATCAATCCGCATAATCGCTTCCAGTCCTGTCCATGTTGATACAAAAGTTGGATATTCATATTTCTAATGGAGGCATAACATACCATTGTACAAATGGACCATAGCTTCTTTACCAATTCATCTGCTGAAGGGTATTTTGGGTCTTTCCACAGTTTGGTGATTGTGGCCAATGCTGTTATGAACATTGGGGTACATGTGACCCTTATTCATAATGCATCTGCTTATTTGGGGTAAATACCCAGTCCTGCGATGGCGGGGTCAAAGGGTAGGTCTATTTTTAAATTCTTGAAGAATAGCCACACTGTTTTCCAAAGTGGCTGTACCAGCTTGCAATCCCACCAACAGTGTAAGAGGGTGCCCCTTTCTCCACACTCTCTCCAACATTTGTTGTTTACTGTCCTGATGATTTTGGCCATTCTAACTGGTGTAAGGTGCTATGTTAATGTGGTTTTGATTAGAATCTCCCTGATGGCTAAAAATGATGAACATTTTCTCATTTGTCTGTTAGCCATTTGTATGTCTTCTTTGGAGAAATGTCTGTTCAAGTCTTCTGCTCATGTTTTGATGTGATTATTGGTTTTGTGAGTGTTGAGTTTGAGGAGTTCTTTATAGTTCTTAGATATCAGACTTTTGTCTGTAGTGTCATTTGTGCATATCTGCTCCCATTCTGTAGGTTGCCTGTTTGTTTTGTTGACTGTTTCCTTTGTTGTGCAGAAGCTTTTTATCTTGATGAAGTTCCAAAAGTTCAATTTTGCTTTGGTTTCCTTTATCTTTGGAAACGTGGCCTGCAAGAAGTTGCTGTGCCTGATGTGGAAGAGGTTCCTGCTTATGTTCGCCTCTAGGATTTTGAGAGATTCCTGCCTCACGTTGAGGTCTTTATCTATTTCGAGTTTACCTTCATGTATGGTGTAAGAGAATGGTCAAGTTTCATTCTTCTACATAGAGCTATCCAACGTTCCCAGCACCATTTATTGAAGAGACTGTCTTTTTTCCACTGGATATTTTTTCCTGTTTTGTCCAAGATTATTTGACTGGAGAGTAGTGGGTCCGTATCCGGGCTCTCTATTCTATTCCACTGATCTATGTGTCTGTTTTTGTGCCAGTACCATGCTGTCTTGGTGATCACCGCTTTGTAGTTAAGCTTGAAATCAGGCAATGTGATGCCCCCAGCTTGGTTTTTCTTTTTCAGCATTTGCTTAGCAATTTGGGGTCTTTTTTGGTTCCATACAAATTTTAGAATTGTTTGTTTCAGGCCTTTAAAAAAACCAGTGGAATTTTCATTGGGATGGCAGTGAAAGTATAGATTGCTCTGGGCAGTAGAGATATTTTCACAATGTTTACTCTTCCGATCCAGGAACATGGAATGCTTTTCCACCTTTTTGTGTTTTCTTCAATTTCTTTCATGAGCATTCTGTAGTTCTTCCAGTACAGATCCGTCAACTCTTTGGTTAGGTTTATTCCCAGGTACCTTACAGTTTTTGGCACTAACATAACTGGAATAGATACACTAATTACGCTTTCCATAGTTTCACTCTCAGTGTATAGGGAAGCAACTGATTGTTGTGCATTGATTTTGTATTCTGCCACATTACTGAATTGCGATATGAGTTCTAGTACTTTGGGGGAGGAGTCTATATGTAGAAGAATGAAACTTAACCATTCTCATACACCATACACGAAGATAAACTCGAAATGGATAAAAGACCACAACGTGAGGCAGGAATCTATCAAAATCCTAGAGGCGAACATAAGTAGGAACCTCTTCCACATCAGGCACAGCAACTTCTTGCAGGCCATGTTTCCAAAGATAAAGGAAACCAAAGCAAAATTGAACTTTTGGAACTTCATCAAGATAAAAAGCTTCTGCACAACAAAGGAAACAGTCAACAAAACAAACAGGCAACCTACAGAATGGGAGCAGATATGCACAAATGACACTACAGACAAAAGTCTGATATCTAAGAACTATAAAGAACTCCTCAAACTCAACACTCACAAAACCAATAATCACATCAAAACATGAGCAGAAGACTTGAACAGACATTTCTCCAAAGAAGACATACAAATGGCTAACAGACAAATGAGAAAATGTTCATCATTTTTAGCCATCAGGGAGATTCTAATCAAAACCACATTAACATAGCACCTTACACCAGTTAGAATGGCCAAAATCATCAGGACAGTAAACAACATGTGTTGGAGAGGTTGTGTGGAAAGGGGAACCCTCTTCCACTCTTGCACTCTTCCACTCTTGGTTGGAATGCAAGTTGGTGCAGCCACTTTGGCAAACAGTGTGGAGATTCCTCAAGAATTTAAAAATACACCAACCCTATGGCCCTGCCATCGCACTACTGGGTATTTACCCCAAATAAGCAGATACATTACGAAGAAAGCCACATGTGCCCCAATGTTCATAGCAGCAATGGCCACAATTGCCAAACTGTGGAAAGAACCAAGATGTCCTTCAACAGATGAATGGATAAAGAAGATATGGTCCAGGCACCTGGGTGGCTCAGTTGGTTAAGCAACTGCCTTCGGCTCAGGTATGGTCCTGGAGTTCCAGGATCGAGTCCCATATCAGGTTCCCAGCTCCACAGGGAGTCTGCTTCTCCCTCTGACCTGTTCTCTCTCACGTTCTCTCTCTCTCTCAAATAAATAAACAAAATATTAAAAAAACAAAAACAAAAACAAAAACAAAAGAAAACTAAAAAAAAAAAAAAAGAAGATATGGTCCATATACATACAATCGAATATTAGGCCTCCATTAGAAAAGACGAATATCCAACTTTTGTATCAACATGTATGGGACTGGAAGAGATTATGCAGAGTGAAATAAATCAAGCAGAGACAGCCAATTATTTTATGGTCTCACTTACAAGCTGAACATAAAGAAAAACATGGAGGGCATTGTGAAAATAAAGGGAAAGGGGAATGGGGAGAAATTGGAGGGGGAGATGAACCATGAGAGACATTGGACTCTGAGCAACAAACTGAGGGTTTCAGAGGGGTGGGGGTGGGGGTTTGGGTGAGCCTGTTGGGGGTTATTGAGGGCACATATTGCATGGAGCACTGGGTGTGTTGCATGAACAATAAATCTTGTAACACTGAAAAAATAAAATAAACACATTTGGGGAAAAAAATCTTAAATAAATTAATAAAATAAAAAATAAATTAAAAAACACTTTATTCTTAAAAAAAACTTATTGGCCTATAACTGTTGATAATAATTTCTGATGACTGTTTCTATTTCCTTTGGATTAGTCGTGATCTCTCCTCTTTCATTCATAATTTTATTAATTAGGGTCCTATTTCTTTTGCATGAGTTTGGTCGGTGGTTTCTCAATCTAATTGTATCTTTCAAAAAACCAACTTTTGGATTCATTGATGCGTTCTACTGTTTCTCTAGTTTTTAAATTGTTGATATCTGCTCTGATCTTGATTATTTCCCTTTTGTGCGTGGGATTGGCTTCCTTTGTTGTTGATGTTCCAGTTCTTTAAGGTGTAAAGAGAGCTGAGGTATTGGATATTTTTTAATTCTTTTGGGTGAGGCTTGGATGGCTATGTATTTCCCCCTCAGGACTGCCTTTGTGGTGTCCCGTAGGTTTTCCATCAATGTGTCTTCATTCTCATTGGTCTCCATGAATTGTTTAAGTTCATTTTTGATTTCCTGGTTGATCCCAGCATTCATGAGCAGGTTTGTCTTTAGCCTCCAAGTGTTTGAATTCCTTCCAAACTTTTTCTTGTGATTGATTTCCAGCCTCAGAGCAGTGTGGTCTGAGAAAATGCAGGGAATGATCTCAATCTTTTGGTATTGGTTGAGTCCTGATTTGTGTCCCAGTATGTGGTCTATTCTGGAGAAAGTTCCTTGTGTGATCAAGAAGAATGAGTATTCTGCTGTTTTAGGGTGGAATGTTCTGTAATATCTATGAGGTCCATCTGGCCCAATGTGTCATTCAAAGCTGTTGTTTTTTATTTACTTTCTCTTTAGATGATATGTCTGTTACTGCGAGTGGTATGGTAAGATCTCCTACTATTATTGTATTCATATCAATATGACTCTTTATTTTGATCAACAGTTAGCTTATGTAGTTAGCGGCTCCCATATTGGGGACATAAATGTTTTCAATTCTTAGATCTTCTTGGAGGATCGACCCTTTCAGAATGATGTAGTTTTCTTCTGTATCTCTAAGTAGAGTCTTTAGCTGAAAATCTAATTAATGTGATAGGAGAATCGCTACCCAGCTTTCTTTTGAGGCACATTGGCTATAAAGATATTTCTCCATCTTTCAATTTCAGTCTGGATGTATCTTTGTTTCCAAATGTGTATCTTGTAGTCATTATATGGATGAGTCCCACCGTTGTGTGGTTGTTTTTTTTTTAATTTTTATTAACAAATAATGTATTATTTGCCCCAGGGTACATGTCTGTGAATCTTCCGACTTACACAATTCACAGCACTTAACAGCACATACCCTCCCCAATGTCCACACCCCAGCCACCCTGTCCCTACCCCCCAACCCGGCCACCCTTAGTTCGTTTCTTGAGTCTAGGAGTCTCTTATGGTTTGTCTCCCTCCCCTACCCTTCCTGTTTCATTTCTCTCCCCCACCCCCTCAAACTCCCGCCTTGCCTCTCAAATTCTACATATCAGAGAGATCATGTGATACTTGTCTTTCTCTGACTGACTTATTTCGCTTAGCATAATATCCTCCAGGTCCATCCACGTCGTTGCAAAAGGCCAGATATCGTTTCTCTTGATGGCTGCATAGTATTCCATTGTATATATATACCACATCTTCTTTATACATTCATCTGTTGATGGGCATCTAGGGACTTTCCATAGTTTGGCTATTGTGGACATTCCTGCTATAAACATTCGGGTGCACATGCCTATTCGGAACACATTTGTATCTTTAGGGTAAATACCCAGGAGTGCGATTGCTGGATCATAGGGTAGCTCTATTTTCAACTTTTTGAGGAACCTCCATACTGTTCTCCAGAGTGGCTGTACCAGCTTGCATTCCCACCAACAGTGTAGGAGGGTTCC
>JAQQSY010004080.1:0-12546 GCA_028646535.1 Procyon lotor
GCCATCGCACTCCTGGGTATTTACCGCAAAGAAGCAGATGCAGTACAAAGAAGGGCCACATGTACCCCAGTGTTCATAGCAGCAATGGCCACAATCGCCAAACTGTGGAAAGAACCAAAATGCCCTTCAACATGAATGGATAAAGAAGATACGGTCCACATATACAACGGAATATTTTGTCTCCATCAGAAAGGATGAATACCCAACTTTTGTATCAACATAGATGGGACTGGAGGAGATTATGTGGAGTGAAATAAGTCAAGCAGAGAGAGTCAATTATCATATAGTGTCACATGTGGAGCATAAAGAAAAACATGGAGGACATTGTGAGAAGGAAAGGAAGGGGGAATTGGGGGAAACCGGAGGAGGAGATGAACCATGAGAGACTGTGGGCTTTGGGTTTTGGAGGGGAGGGGGTGGGGGGTTGGGCGAGCCTGGTGGTGGGTATTGAAGAGGGCACGTATTGCATGGAACACTGGGTGTGGTGTATGAACAATGAATCTTGTAACACTGAAAAAATAAAAGTTTGGGGGGAAAAACACAGGAAGTGAAAGAAGGCAGTCACAGAAGGTTACATGCTGCATGATTCATTTCTACACCTTTTTTCATAGACAAAAATCAGATCACTGGTTCCTGGGGACTGGGAGTTGGAGAAAGGGGTTAATGCCAAAGGTCAAAGGAATTTTTGGAAGTAGTGGAGATGGTTTACCTCTTTTTTTTCCCCACTACACTGTTCACTGGAGGTCAATAGGACCCAGACTTTTGAAGCAATGCTTACTTGTCACGTAAAGTCTCAATGTGGAGATTCGGGTTGTATGTCACACCAGGAGTGAGGGGTTGAAATACTCTGGATGGAATGATACATCCTGTCTCATAGGGAAAGTAAAAAAAATACTTCTGTGGTAATTAGTGTTTCTGAAGACAAAAATGTCACAAAGTGGGAGGAATTTTTTTACCTATTTTTTTATTATAGGAAAAACATAACACACAGTCTATGCTTTATTTTTTTTTTAAGATTTTATTTATTTGACAGAGAGAGAGAAAGAGATCACAGGTAGGCAGAGAGGCAGGTGGAGAGAGGGGGGAAGCAGGCTCCCCACTGAGCAGAGAGCCCCATGTGGGGCTCGATCCCAGGACCCTGAGGTCATGACCTGAGCCGAAGTTAGGGAACAGAAATCTCCTACATTCAGAGTCTTGCCCCAGTCCGTTCTGGCAATGTTTGCTTCGTATATGCAGGAGTTCAAGGTTGGGCGCGTATGCACTTAAAACTGTTGTGTCTTTGCCATTGCAGTAGGTCCTTCTTTGTCTTCTCTATCAATGTTTTACTGAGAGCCTCTTTGTTTCTGATACAAGTATGGCCACCTTGGCTCTCTTTTGGTTGTCATTTGTCTGGAATATGTTTTTCCATCCTTCACTTTCAGCCTCTGTGTGTCCTTAAATCTAAAATGAGTGTCTTTGAACCATGGCAGGCTGTGGACTCCGAGAAACAAACTGGGGGTTTTAGAGGGGAGGGGTGGGGGATTGGGCGAGCCTGGTGGTGGGTATTGAGGAGGGCACAGATTGCATGGAGCACTGGGTGTGATACATGAACAGTGAATCTTGGAACACTGAAAAAATAAAATAAAATATAAAATAAAATAAAAGAGTCTCTTGTGGACAGTACGCAATTGGAGCTTGTGTTGTGATCCTTTGAGTCACTCTGTATCTTTGGGTTGGGGAGGTCCGTCCATTTTCGTTTACAGTAATTATGTAGAGAAGGACATGCCATTGTGTTCTTGGTCATTACTCTCCTCTTTCCTATAGCTCTTCCATCCCTCCCTTGCTGCCTTCTTTGGCGTTTTGTTGATTTTGTGTGTGTGCGTGACATATTTTCATCCTGTTCTCATTCTCTTTTGTGTATCTTTCTGGGGTACTTTCTTTGTGATTATCGTGGGCTGACATAGAATATCTTATAGTTTTAGCAACCGGCTTCAAGCTGATAATAACTTAATTTCTGCTGAATGCATACTGAAACTACATTTTTACATCTGTCCCCCACCATCTGTTATCATATCACAAGTTACATCTTTCTATATTGTGTATCCATTAACCTATTTTTATAAAATTATTTTTATGCTCTAGTTTTTAACTTGTGTAACAGCATTAGAAGTGATTTACATACCACTCTTAAAGTATTTCATTATTCTGCGTGCGTGTATATATTTGCCTTTACCAATGAGATTTCCACTTTCATGTTCCATGGTGGTGTTTCTAGCACCCTTCCGTTTTGATCTGAAGACCTCTCAAGACTTTTCTGTGATGTGCCTTCTCTGTTCTTGGACATGTAAATTCTGAATTACTTGCATCTGCCTGCTCCTTTTTTCAGGAGCTTGCAATCTTCTGCTTCACTGGTTATCTGTCTACAGTAATGCAGGTTCTCTTGAGCCAGCTCTTTGGTTTCCAGCACTGCCACGGCTTCTAGAATATTCCAAGTCCCACTGTGTCAGGCAAGACAAATGCTAGTCCCTTGGGCAGTGCCTTGAAAAGTCAGAATGTTGAACTTAACACTCCAGCCTTCTCTTTCTCCTGAGAAGGGAACCACTTCCACTCCACCCTGTGTCTTCTTTTTTTTTTTTTTTTTGGGGGGGGGGGTACCAAATTACTTCATTTGAAGGAATGGTACAAATGAAAGAAGTTAAGTAGATGTTTTGGTACAACTTATAGAAAAGGTAAAGATAACCCCAACATGCATGCATGGCCTCAGGGACCGGGGAAATCACCCTGGTGGCTCTGGGAAGACAGCCTAAGGCTTCGCTCTCACTATCACCGTTTCCCAAGGTGTGCTTGTCAAAGAGATACTCTGCCATGCCAGATTCGGGAGCCCCCATCTTGCTCAGGTTGGTTACGTGGTCACCCAATTCTTTGATGGATTTCACCTGCTCATTCAGGTAATGAGTCTCAATGAAGTCACACAAATGGGGGTCATTTTTACCAGTGGCCAGTTTGTGCAGTTCCAGTAGTGACTGATTCACGCTCTTTTCCAAGTGTAATGCACACTCCATTGCATTCAGCCCATTCTCCCGATCATCACGGTCTGGTTTCTTGATATCCTGAAGGAAGACACGGCCACCTCGTTGGTTCTGCAGCTTCATCAGTTTCTCAGCTTGTTCCCTCTCCTCATGAGATGGGTGAAGAAAACATTTGGCGAAGTTCTTCAAAGCCACATCATCGCGGTCAAAGTAGTAAGACATGGACAGGTAGACGTAGGAGGCGTAGAGCTCCAAGTTGACCTGGCGGTTGATGGTGGTCTCCGAGTCCTGGTGGTAGTTCTGGCGCACCTGCGAGGGGGACGCGGTCGTCACGGCCGCAGCGCTGGAGCGGAGAGGGGGGTGGCTTGGAGCCGTCCGAGGGCACTGAGGAGACGGCGGAGGGCTGGCTCTGAACGGCCGGCCGGGGAGGGGGGCCGAGCGCCGGGTTCCGTCCAAGCGCTGTTGAAGCGGGAACCCGCGGCGACTCTCGGCGGAGACTGTGGCTACCCTGTGTCTTCTGAAGCAGCAGCTCGCTGCCGAGCCGTGCTTGTTCTCAGAGTTTGCTGTGTGTCCATGTCACTGGGTCCCACCCGGCTCTGAGACAGGTGAGACAGAAGTCAGTCCCATGGGAGGCCCCCCGAAGAGCCGGAAGATCAGACCCCCCCAGAGTGGAGTCAGGAGTTGGGGTTTTTCTTCTGTTTGCCGCACTGAGCCAGAGGGAGGTGGTGTGGTGAGCGAGTGCTCCAGACCGTAGCCTTTGTTCTCAGTGGCCCCCCTAACCCATGCCATTTCCCGTCAGCATCTAGGGTAGGGCAGGACGGAAACCAGATCCTCGGGCAGCTCCCTGAAAAGTCTGAACACTGGGTGTGATGTCCAGTCCTCTCTCTTTGTCCCCAGGGAGAAGCTGGGAGCTGGGAGTTTTCTCCTGACCTGCTGTGCCCATTCAGGAGGAGGTGCTGTGGTGCGTATGTGCCACGAATTGTACTCCTGGCTTTAGGTCAGGCTACCTCTGACCTCAACTGGGGTGCGGGAGCCACTTAACTGGTTTCTGGATTTCTCACAAAGTGGGTCCAGGTATTATTGAATTAGAGTCTTTGGGTGAGAAAGGATCCCCTTCTGCCTTCCTGCTGATGTTACTACACAAAGGGCTTATATCCTCGTTGTGGTGGTTTGTACGCATTTGCCAAAACTCACCAAAATATGCATCTTACTGTATGTATGTCATATATATCAATAAAACTGGCTCAAAATAAATTCATAAAAAAAAATAATGTAACAAAAAATTTTTTTAGACCGGCAGTATGACCTAAACTGCTCCTGGATACTTTCCTTCAGTATTCAACAGTTTAAAAATCTACCATTAACTTCCACTTAGAAATAGCATTGCATGGATAAGATTTTCT
This sequence comes from Procyon lotor, assembly GCA_028646535.1. Taxonomy (NCBI): domain Eukaryota; kingdom Metazoa; phylum Chordata; class Mammalia; order Carnivora; family Procyonidae; genus Procyon; species Procyon lotor. The sequence goes on from JAQQSY010004080.1 coordinate 4,412, forward strand.
GATAAATGAGCTATGCTTACTTTTATTTCTCTCTTTTTCTCAAGACTGAGTCTAGCCAGACTCTGTATTTTCAGCACATTGAGGAAGTCATCATGTAAGGACTGCCATTTCTAAATAAAAAGTAAGTTACAGCTTACATATTTCACTGCATTCTCGGTGACTGAACAAATGTCTGATACGTAGTAGATGTACGTTGTTTCTTTGACTAAATGAGTAAAATTTTCTTCATTGACAGTCCACTGTCAAAATAGTAAAGAAAATTCGGCCTTCAAGTCAGATCCTGTCTTTGAACCTTGACTTTGCCAGTTAGGAGATGTATGGTCTCAATCTGAGCTTGGTACTCCCACCTGTAGAAAGGGACAAGAATAATCCAGCACACGAGAAGTGAGCTCCCCACAAACTGGACAAATTCAGCTTTCCGTTGTCTGAGCGTCATTACCCAAACGAGAATTTTCATTGGTTCTTTTCACACAAAAATCTTAATCGGCTGATTACCCATAATTTGTATGCATTCCAATCAACATTCAAGACACTTGGAATGATAACTAGACTGGGTGTTTTTTGAAACTTTATGCTTTTCCAGTCTGATTACATGACTCACTTCTCTTGTTCACAATTGATAGAGCCTAGCAGTGCCTAACATGAACTAGACTTTCAATAAATGTTGGCTTCTTTAACTGCATGTTTATGGGCATTTTCATGCTCTCAGAGCTCTCTCCTTGGCCCACTGGGAGCCCAAGAACCACATGAGAGTGGAGCGTGGGTGGGGGGAGTCTCATCTGCTCGTCCCTCACTCTGTCCACTTCTCTCTACAAGGCTGAGGCTCGCAGTCCTGCGTGCGCTTTCCTCTTGCCTCTTGAGTTCTCGTATGTCTTGGAGGTAGCTTCCCGTTCCAGCCCCTGCTCTGCAGTCTTGACCTCCTCATCTGTATTTTCCCAACACCATTTGTTTTTATCTATTTTTATTTTTTATTACGTTCAGTTAGGATAGTAGTACATCACTGTATAGTAGCACATCGTTAGTTTTTGATGTAGGGTTCAATGATTCATTAGTTGCGTATGACCCGTAGTACGCACCACAGCACGCACCCTCCCTAGTACCCATCACTCTGTTACCAATGCCATTTGTTGAAGAGACTGTCTTTTTCTCATTGTCTATTCTTTCCTGCTTTGTCAGTGATTAATTGACCATATAACTGTGGGTTTATTTCTGTGTTTCTGTTCTTTTCCATTGACTTCTGTTTCTGTTTTGTGTGTACCATACTGTTTTAATGACTACTGGTTTGTAATGTAACTTGAAATCTGGGATTGTGATGTCTCCAGTTTCGTTTTTCTTTTTCAAGATGGCTTTGGCTGTCTGAGGCCTTTTGTGTTCCCAATGTTCCAAAAACATTTTTAGAATTGTTTGTTCCAGCTCTGTGAAAAATGCTGTTGGTATTGTGATAGGAATTGCGTTGAATCTGTAGATTGCTTTGGGAAGTGTGTTGGGTCATTTTAATCTTAGCCATTCTGATAACTTGGAGTGGTAGTGTTTCACTGTGATTTTATTTACTTATTTATATATATTTTAAAGATTGTATTTATTTGAGAGAGAGAGAGAGCAAGAGAGCAAAAGAGCACAAGCAGGGAGAGTGGGAGAGGGAGAAGCAGGTTCCCTGCTGGTCAGGGAACCTGACCTCGGACTCAGTCCCAGAACCCTGGAATCATGACCTGAGCCGGCTCCCTTTTCACGAGGAGTTAGCAGCTCCCGTAGCCACAAACCAGATTCCCATGTTGGGTCTTCTTTCCTTCAAACTCATCGCCTATCAATTGAATTCTGGTTAGAAAGGACCAGCCCAGGGAAGGAGCCCACTTCCAGATGCAGGGGCAGGGGAAACCGCAGCGGCCTGGGCCCGGGGGCGGCTGCCCAGCTGCACGGCGGTTCCCAGAGCCCCTGGAGCAGAGCCGCGGGTTTTCAGCTGTGCGTCTAGACGGCTGTGAGAAGCTGAATCATGTGTTCGAGGAACCGGGAGGAACTTTGGCCTGCATTCAAAATGGGGATTTTCACAAGAGTTTGGGAATTGATCTATAACAAGAATGACATTTAAGAAGAGTCAAGTATACAACAGAACTTGTTGTAGGACAAAGGTAGCATTTTATTTCTATTGGGGACTCGGTGAATTTTGCAAAGTAGTTCTAGGACAGTTGGCCATGAGAAGAAAAGCGCTGGCATCCTATTCACGCTGTGTACAGATTAAATTTGGGATCACTTAAAGATCCATGTGTAAGAAAGAAGAGATAAACGATGTGAGGAGATAACTTATGAGAATATATGGGTCACTTTAAGAGTATAGGAGATGCACTAGAGCAATGTAGGAAATCTATAAGCCAAAAGAGAAAGATGGGCAGATATTATTACACAGGGAACTTCTCTTCAAATGTTTGGAATGTTATAAGACACCATAAACTGAGTCAAAATGACAACATAGAGAAAATATTTGCTATGAATATAATAAAGAGTCACTTCCTTTTTAAATATAAAAGAGCTATTACAGATTTGTAAGAGGAAAGAAAGCAACTCAATAAGAAAATGGAAAGATGAAAACTAAAGACAGGAGCAGGAAATGCAGGGGAACACGAGAACTTAACAGATGTCTAGTAGCTGCAAAATGCAAGTCAGAACGTAGGAAGTTGCCATTATGTTATTGATCAGATGGGCGAAAATGAAATTGATCAGATGGGCGAAAATGAATTCACGCTGTCATTTCTTTGGTTCTTTAGGGGTTTTTTGGACATTCCATCCTTAAATGCTTTTCAAAGGGTAGAGGGAATCTTAATATATTCCTTAGAAATTGGGGGACTTCTGGTTGAGAAGGTCAGTAGCGTGGGTTGGAAGCCTGACCAAGCTGAGGGCAGCTGCTCACACACAAGAAGACAGGGCTGGAGCCTCCCCCTAGTGCCCAGCTCTTGGAGAGGAGAAACCCCCCAAACAGGCCGCAGAACTCATGCACATTCTCACCTTCCAACATTTTCTGCGAACAAAACCTTTAAGGGATACTCTTCTCTACCCTTTGTGAAGAAATAGATAAAACTTGTGCCTCAGGCAGAGAGGACAGCATGTCCTTTTAATGTCTTGTCAGAGCATCATGAGACTGGCCCACCAAGGATCGTGTAGGAGGATGCATTTTTATTTGGCATGTTACTCACCGTTGATTAAAAGTCTAGACTTAGTGAAGCCACATGTTAATTGATAATTTTTCCTATTTGCAATATCAGTGATTTCTGTCCCATAGGAAAGCAAACGCCAGTGGTTGTAGTTTTATTGTCTTGTAGGATATTTGCATCCGGTTTTGTAGCTAGCCTCAACTTAATCTAGGATTCTTCTATCAAATGCCTGCGTGTACTTCGTTTCTCAAATATTTTTTGGACTAGTTGCACCATTTCACTCATTCTTTCATCAATTAATGGAATAGATCCTTATATGAGCCATGTTTTTAACTTTTTGAAAACTATACTTCAGTCCTCTTTCTTCATGTTCTGCAGTGTTCAAAGCCTAGCCGGATGCTCATTTTTTCTAGAGATCTCTAACCACCCTGGACGATCTCTACCTGCTCTGAATGACGAGAGCGACCATGTTTTCCAACCAGGAGCCCTACGGTTTCTTGAAAGTGCTGGGAGGCTGGACAAAGGTGAAAGCTGAGAAACGGGAGGGACTATTGGTAATGGTCGGGCATGTCGGCCCTACCGCCCTGCTGTAGGGACTGTGTTTCTTGTCCATGAGGAAGCATGATAGACTTTGTAGGCTGTGTGGTCCTTGTCCCAACTACTCGGTTCTGCTTGGCGGCCAGAAATCAGCTGTCGATGAGACATAACGGAGTGAATGTGGGTGTGCTCCAATAAGTCTTTCTTCATAAAAACTGAAATTCAGATTTTAAATAATTTGCACGTGTCTTGATGTGTTATTTTTCTTTCAGTTTTTTGGCCATTTTAAAATCAAAAACTATTGTTAGCGTTAGGCTGTAGGGGAGCAGTGGGTGGACCTGACTCGGCCCACAGCCTCCTCTGGTGTGGAAGGATCCTGCCATTCTCCCACAGGTCGTCTGTGGGCTCTGCTGTGGTTACTGTGTAATTGGGTCTGGGTCTTATGTCCTTAACCAGGTGGTGCAGCTGAGGCCAGGGATCCCACACTTCTTTGGAAACCTCTAAAGGACCAAGTTCATTGTCGGGAGCAAAGTAAGCATGATGAATGTTGAGTAGGGGAGAGATGTTTGCCCGGCATCAGCCTGGCCTGAGGAGAGTCTGGGTGGAGGCTGGTGGCTCCTTGGAGCAGGTGGGAGGTTCAGGAAGAAGCAAAGGGAACGGCCCCCTCAGAGACGTCCTTGAAAGACACTCGGGGTGATGTCGGATGCCAGGTAGCACTTTGACTAGGATCGAGAGTAAGCAGCAGGCAGGTGCCCCTTTCCCATCACAGTGAAGCCACCAGAAAAAAGCCCGCTCTGAACTCCTTGGGGGCCTGCAATGCCCTCTGTGTCTCTGAGGACCAGGTGCTGATGAGAGAAGCTTCGTGCCTTTTCTCCAGGCAGTCCTTTGACAAGGGCGCACCTTCCTGCTGACTGACTATGGTGTCCCATTGGTTGCTCGTTTCCAAAAGTTTTCCTCACTTTCCATCCTCTCTCATTCCCAGCACGCGCTCGCGCACACACACACGTGCACACGCATGCACATGTGCGCACACACACATGCACAGCACATGCACGCTCACACGCAGACAGGCACCCACATGCACACACACGCAGACAGGCATGCAGGCACACAAGACACATGCATTCACACACAGGTGTACACACATGCACGCACACACATGCACGTGCAAACACATGCACAGCACATGCGCACACACACGCAGAAGGCACACAGGCACACACATGCATGCACACACACATGCATGTGTACACACATGCATGTGCACACACACATGAGCCCACGTGCACACACACACACAGACCTGGGTAGGCCTCCACCTTGGCAGGGCCAGAGCTCATCTTTCTATTTTCTGTGCCGTGAAAGTAGCTGGGACATCATCAGGACTTGGCAGCTTTCCTTTTTCTTTTTTTGGAATGGGGCTTCTAAATAGCACCTCCTTTAATAGAGCCATTCAGAGGTCTCTGAAACGCCTGATTTTCATCTGGTTTTACCTTTGCGGCCAGAGAGCATGAAGGGGCAGGAAGGAGAAGAAACTAGACTCGGATTTCTACGCGAACCCTCCTAGACGCCCCCTTTAAACTCTGTAGTGGTGGTCCCCGGAGCACCGTTGCAGGACCCCACCCTGGAGGTGCCCATCAAGGAGGTCTGGGAAAGGAGCCCAAATCTCGCCTGTCTAGCAAATTCCCAGGTCGGGCTGCCACTGCTGGTGTGGGACCACGCCTTGGGAGCCAGGAGCCAGTGTTCCAGAAGATCAGCCCCCCTACACTGCCAGCAAGTTTGGGAACTCGTCTTTTGACTTCGTGGCCTCCAGCCTTAGGATCAGCCTTCCCTCTCCAGCCCCAGCCCTCCAGTCTCCACCCCAGCCCACATCACCGGGTCCTCTGGCCACGACAACAGAGGATTAAAGCAGCCAAACAGGATCTACCAAATCACCAAAAAGAATCTGAGATTGTTTCGTATGTATGAGAAACCGACAAAAGCTTTGGTTAGCGTGAAGGAATCAGCCTTGAAGAAGTATAGTTTTTGAGCTAATAGAGGAATCCTCCGAGAGGAATTTGGGGCTTCATCTGCATGGAAAAGACGCTTTCAGAAATAATGCTGGCCACACCTACTGGTCTCCTGGCTGTGTATTTAGTACCCCGCAGGGGTCGGTGGGGGGGTGAGGGGCGGGCCGCGAAAGGGGTGGGGGGAGGATCCTGGAGAAGTCTGAATGACAAAGAAATCTGCCCTTAGCAAACTAGCCCAGCTCTGCTTTTCTCTCCTGTGGTCTGCACAGGCCAGAGGGCCTTTCCAAGCCCTGGGTGTTAGCCGTGGCACACTGCAGCAAAAAGTAAGGATGTACTTACCATATGTCGGCTAACTGAACACAGGAGAAATCATACCTACATGCACACGTGTATAAATAAATGAAATTCAACCCTGTCTTGCCCTGGCTTACATCTCCCACGTCCAGCTAGTTCCCTCAGGATTGAATCAGAACTGTAGCAATCCAGGGCCCTGCTTCCCTCCCCCGTTCCATGTCAGGAGATGTCCTCCCCCTGCCGCCACCCGCGTGCACGCGCGCACGCACACACACACACACACACACACACACACACGCACGCACATGGATGATCACACACACACACACCTCTGCTCCCACCGTTCTCTTGGGTTTTGCACATTCTCTTCCCCCTTCACCTCCCTCACCCCCTGCTTTCCCTCTGCAGTCTCACCTGGTTTAAGATCCAGCCCTGTTGTACTTCCTCTGGGAAGCGTCTCCTGACCCAGACGAGAGAGACTATGTGTCCCTCGAAGGCTCCAAAAGGATATAGTGACGACTTGATCCTTGCAGGGCCCCCAGGGGCGGCTACCCCAGGACACATCTTTCTCAGCTGATTGCAAGGATCTGTTTACTCCTTTCTCCCCCATTACACTGTGGGCTCCTTGAGAGCGAGAACTGTCCCAGGAATCTAAAACCATACGTAACACACCATCAGTAAATACTTAGGGAATTAATGGATAAAGAATATTCTTTTTTTAAAAAAAATATCCATGGAGATTTTGAATTAAAGTTTTTACTCTAGAAAATTTGAAAAATACAACAGTGTACCAAGAAGGAAGTTAAAATTGTTTGTAATCCCCTGAATCAGGGGATTCTGAGGTAGCTCCTTTAAATTTTTGCATTAATTTTTGAGAAAGGGGATACTATGTAAAAAGGAGAATGTAGGAGCTTCCTGATAACAATGTGTCTTGCATAGAGAATGAACTTAAAAGATCAATTAGATGAGAGTTCAAATTCTGCGTATAAAATGACAAGGGTGCCGACAGGGGGACGAGAGAAGGAAGCCGTGAGAGGCACGGGATAAGGAGGAAGCGTGGCAGCAGCAGGACCTAGAAAGGGATTCAAGCAGGCGCGGAGCAGAGCAGAGGGACACTGTCTGCTGACCTAAAGGCTAAGAAACTGTTCAGTAAATGGAAGATTTTGAGCTCGGATGAACGGAGGTGTCCTTCTCTCATCCATTTGTCAGATATTTCTCAAGTGCTGGTCTGCGGGGGGGGGGGGGGGGGGGGGGGGGGGGGGGGGGGGGGGGGGGGGGGGGGGGGGAGGAGGACCGGACAGACCGTGGCTACGCTAGAGCCCCAGGGGCCAACTTGGAGAAGCCACCTCCCTGTCCTGGGGCAGCTGCACTGTAACCTCTGGGCCGTGCGAGGCTGCAGCTGTTGCCTGTGATTTCTTGAGAAGTCAGCACCAGAGCAGACTTCCTGATCACGGGACCCGTGCTTGTGGACTCTGCAGGTGAAATGAGTCGCCCAGCAATACGGAACAGGGCAGCGTAGCCCGCTAGGCCCCAGAACACGTTGTTTCCCTCCAACTCATGCCCCCCAAAGCCCCTGCTTTCACCCTGCAGTGGGACACTACTGGGGAACTGTGCTCCCCGAATTGCAGCTCTTTATTTCCAGGGTAGCAGGTGCATCCGTGAGCACAGCAGCAAACTGCTGGCCCTCCTCTAGCTTCCGCTTGGGGGGCCGCCTCTCGGTCCTGTGGACGGAACAGGCAGATTCAGGCTGGGAGAGCAATCAAGGAATGTTAAAAAGTCCTTTGCAGAATTTTCCAAGAGCAGAGAATTCCTTTAATTCTCTAATGCAGGCATATATGTTCAGGGCTGCAATCCGACTTGTGAGCCAGCGTCGTCTTGGCCGGTGAAGAAAGAAGACAGTTGCTTCAGACAGAGGTATAAAAACCCCTCATTATGCAATGGCTGGTTTCTGGTTGGTGCCAGATGTGAACAGGCCAATTCCTTCATGATGAAAATTGGGAATTGGCCTCTCTCTGAAGAGACATCCTCTAATAAAAAATTCCATTAATAGTCAATACCTAGAAAAACCACAGAAAATTTCACAGAAACTCCTGAAGAAAAAAAGAAACCACTAAATAAATAATGGCCCCCACTTGTGTAACACTGGTTCACA
>JAQQSY010004081.1:0-12544 GCA_028646535.1 Procyon lotor
ATCTTTTGAACCCTCTGTTGATAAGCATCTTGAAACAGGTCAAAATTTGCCACCCAATTATTTGGCAGTGTTCCAGCACACACATTTTGGAAAAGTGTAATATTGACTTTTATTTTGCTTCGTCTGGGTGGTAATGGAACATGCAACATTTGAGAAATGTGTTATATTTCTGTCAGTCAGGACCTTTCTCTCTCCTATTTTATTTAAAATCCACTAAGGAAAGTACATGTGGCCCTTCTGTTTCAGATTGCAAAACTATTTCTACTGGGATCACAGTTATGCAGTCTCTTTTCCCGATCATACTGCGCAGTTCCATTTCCACTTTCCAATTTCTTTCTTTCCTGTTCTAGCAGACGTGCCAGAAAACCGGTAATGGGTAAACAAAACAAAACAAGAACCCGTTCAAGAGACATTGCATTTATTTGGGATCAAAGAATTGTGATTTGGGGAAGACAGATTTAGGTAATAACCTAAATAGTGTCTGGATCACAGGAGGGGCCTCAGGGCTCTGAGGGGAAAGAAAAAGATTAGATGTGGTTTTTAAAAAGAGGATATTGGTGCTGACAAGGAGATCTAGATTTGTTCTTCACTGATCAGTCAGGTGAGGTGATCAGTTGGCAAACGTTCACTTTTACTGGTCTTTTCACACTGGATTTTCTCATTCTTGCTGACTCTTAGAATGTTGGCCGTTTGGCCCAGTTTGAAAGTTTACAAAATAGGAAGTGCGAGGCAGCTCCTCCGAAATGGCTGTTCTGGCTCTGTTTTAAAATTGTCTCTACTTCAGCCATTTTTCACAATCTTAAAAACTGAAATTGTGTTTCCATCAGTTCTCTTTTCTGGTGAATTTTATGGAGGGTGGATTCAATCTGTGGCAGGTGTCCCCTCAGATCCGACTGGAATCTGTCGCTTGCCTCCCATACATAAGCAGTTCGCAAAGCCTTGAGTGGATTCAGCATAAAAGTAGACTGTTACCTCAAGCCAGAAAAGAATTTTTTTAGAGTACTTTGCTATCTGCTGATAAAGGAATTCTGAGACTTTAAATCTTGCATTATTTATGTACTACACAGCCCATGAAGAAAATGATCTGCCATAGTATTAAGGATGAGATAATAAATTCTTTAGCTTTAAGGTAACAAAATAAAAAGGCGGTGACCTTTAGCTAATAATCTCTTGTAAGAAAGGTCAATAACTGCCAGGGAAAAAGAAAGGCAAGTTTTAAGTCTATTACTGAATAAAAATCCAACTTTGAAAAGATTTCGTTTTATTTTGTCAAATAGAAAATGAGTCTGAAGTTATAGCATTAATAAAGCATTTAGTGGTGCACATTTTAGTGAACAAATATAAGAATTAAGATAGTAAACCATTAAATTGGATATTAAAGATGAATTAGAAGTAAAAAAAGTTAATAAATTACAAGGTAGAAAGAACCTTAAAGATCATCATAAACTACCTTTTCAGAGACATCTCTAAAACAGTTGGTATAAACATCACAATAAATAAAGAAGCCAAAATGGTTTTTAAGTTTTAAACATCTAAAGCCATTTTGAATTTTTTGATGGCTTAAGGAATATGTTCTTAATCTATAAACAACAACAACAACAACAAACCTTATACGGTCATCTCAAGGGCAAGCATACAACATGAGCTCCTATGTGACCTAATAAGAGACAAACTTAACCATCAGAGACCATAAGAGTAACAAACTTTTTTTTTTCTAGACGAATTTACCTTGTTTAGTTAGGGTTAGACATCTTCCTTTTTAATTCACATTAAGGTCATGTCTGTTCACAATCAAGCCAGTTGTAATTTCAGTCAAAATGACACAAACAGTCTTTCGGTGATAAACAAACAAAAAAAGGAATACATTTAAAAAGTTATTTAAGCTTTAAACAATCTACTGCACATAAAATTATAAGGTAATCCTACAAATCAAACACATTATCAACAGCAACATTTACAAAAGGCAATATACAAATACTTGAAAGATATAGAGGAGTAAATATTGGCAGACACAAAAAAAAAATTTTTGAGTATTACTGAACAATGAATTCAGCATAGACTGTCATGGCAGCTGCCATAAAAAGAGAAAATACTTTGGGAGAAAAATGACTCCTTGTTTGGTGTGAGAGAGCAACAATACATGTCTGTTCTAGCACTGAATTTAGATGGGAATTGACTGAATTGAATCCATATTTTATAATTATTGAGGAACATAATATATGGCACTGTTAATATATTTTTGGAAAGACAGAAATGTTTTCAAAATGGTAGGTTACATATTTTTTTTTAAGATTTTATTTAATTATTTGACAAAGGGAGAGAGATCACAAATAGGCAGAGAGGCAGGCAGAGAGAGAGGAGGAAACAGGATTCCTGCCAAACAGAGAGCCCAATGTGGGGCTGGATCCCAGGACCCTGAGATCATGACCTGAGCCAAAGGCAGAGGCTTAACCCACTGAGGCACCCAGGTGCCCCGGATAGGCTGCATATCTTTTTGAAACTCTGCCCCATAGCATGTTAGGGTCCTTACTGATTAGCTGAGCTGCTGACATTGACACAGGTATCAGAGTTTAAAGGAAACAAAAAGAGACCACAGTAAAATCAGTGACTACTGAACTGATCCTTTGTTTTTTTTAAGTTTTTACTTAAATTCCAGTTAGTTAACATACAGTGCAATATTAGTTTCAGGTATACAACATAGTGATTCAACAATTGCATCCAACACCCTGCATTCATCACCTATTTAACCGTCTCCTCTGGTAACCATCAGTTTGTTTCCTATAATTAAGATATTCTATTTCCTGGGGCACCTGGTGGCTCAGTGGGTTAAAGCCTCTGCCTTCGGCTTAGGTCATGATCTCAGGGTCCTGGGATCGAGCCCCGCATCGGGCTCTCTGCTCTGCAGGGAGCCTGCTTCCTCCTCTCTCTCTGCCTACTTGTGACCTCTCTCTCTCTCTCTGTGTCAAATACATAAATAAAAATTTTTTTAAAAAAGTCTGTTTCTTGCTTTCTCTCTCTTTCCTTTTTTTCCCTTTGCTTGCTTGTTTTATTTCTTAAATTCTACATATGAGTGAGATCAATCATATGGTATTTGTCTTTCTCAAACTGACTTCTTTCACTTAGTGTAATACTCTCTAGCTCCATCCATGTCATTGCAAATGGCAACATTTCATCCTTTTTTACTTATTTGCCAGGCATGAAAACATACACCAGTGAAAAAGTTTACAATTCTTTGTGGGTGGGGTGGGGAGGTCTTTTTACGTAATTGAAAGAAGAAATTTGTTGTTTCGCTGGGTTATGCAAGGCACATCTTGCAACTTGGATTGGGATGAACAAACACAAGTCTACTCTTTTTATTTAAAACAAGTATTATCATCTATTAACCAGCAAAGAGGCTTCCATTACAATGTGTGAAACTCTCCTTGTTTTTGAGGTGTTCAAAGTACTTAGTGCTGTTGCGTAGAACCAGCATTCATTTTTAATCTTTCCTAAGTAAGTGTTGCTGTAAATGGAAGTTCTTTTACACCAGGAGCTAAAAAGCCCATCTCCAAAGACTAATATAGCATGAAAGCAGTCAAAGACCAGCCAAAATTGAACCAAGTTATTGAAACTTAACCTGTTAAATCCAATGTTTGTTGCTATTAATAAAATCTTAAATGTATAGTGTAATATGTTTCTGTGTTACCTTTCCTACAACTTTTTAGCCCTTTGTCAATACAGGAGTCCTCCCGCAGGCACGGTCTTGCTATCCACAGTTTCAGGTTCCCAGGGTCAACAACACTCTAGAAGCAGACGGCTCTCTTATTCAGAAGGTCAGTACTAACGTCATTCACCTAATTTCATCTCATTACGTAGGCATTTTATCATGTCACTGATTCACAAGAAGAAAGGTGATTGCAGCAAAATAAGATATTTTGAGAAAGATCACATTCACTTAACTTATATTACAGTATATTGTTAAAATTGCTTTCAGTAAAGTGAGCCAAATAAAATTTTCAGTTTCTGGGTGCATGTAAAAATGACCTTTACACTCTACAGCAGTCTAATAAGTGTGCAATGGCATAAGGTCTAAAAAGATGTACATAATATTGCTAAAAAATTCTAACCATCATCTGAGGTTTTAGTAAGTTCTAATCACTGATTACAGATTGCCATAACAAATATAGTAAAAATGAAAAACGTTTGAAATATTGCAAGAATTACCAAAATCTGATACAGAGACATGAAAAGAGTAAATGCTTTCTTGGAAAGTATTAAGAGAGACGTGGAAAAAGTCTCTTTGAAAAATGGCACCAACAGACTTCCTCAATGCAGGGTTGCCACAAATCTTCTATTTGTAAAAGTGCTTTATCTGCAAAGTGAAATAAAGCAAAACACAATAAAAGAATGTATTCCTATATGAATGTTTAGAAAAAGAAGCATTAGTATATAATGGGGTTCAATACTGTCCATGGTTTCAGGCAACCATTGGCAGTCATCTATTTCTTTACAGAAGAAAAATGTTGTATTTACCTAAATTTTGTAAATTTTGTTCTTTCCAGCTTTTTAAAATTTCAGCTATAAGCCTATTAATTTTTTCTTCCTTTTCTCTTTGTTTTATTTTTTAAAGATTTCAGGTGGATACTTTCTTTTATTTTTGTTATGCTACTTACTAATAAAAGCATTTACATGGTACATTTCCCTATGAATATAGATTTTGCTGTGACCGAAAATTATGGTATGGCATGTGCCGCTTTTTATTGCTTTCAAAATGATTTCAATATCTCTTTAATTTCTATGTTAATACAGATGATATATGATGAAATGCTTCTTAATTTCCAGTGACTCAAAAATTATATTTAATTGTATTTCACTGTAACCAGAAAATAAACCCTATAAAATCGTCAATTATTTTACTTGATTGAAGATATATTTTCTGTCCAAATACATGATTGGTTTTTATTCTGTCAGATTTTCATTAAAATACAATATAAAATACAAAATACAATATATAATAAAATACAAAAGTACAATATACAAAATACAATATCTATGTATGTACATTGATACATCTATCTATCTATATAAAAGAACACAACCCCAGAACCAAACAATTATATATATACCTTCTATAACTACAGATGAGGCTATTTCTTATATGGACATTTCCTATAAATGGAATCATATAATTTATGTTATTTTGTGTCTGGCTTCTTTCACTTAGCATATTTTGAAATTCGTCCATGTTGCATTATGTATCAGTGCTCTATCCTTTTTCTATGTGAAAGATTATATTTCAGTGTATGGTTATAACACATTTTCTCCATCCCATTCACCACTGATGAACATTTGTACAATTTTCACTTTTTGCCCATTACTAAAAATGCTCTTATGGAAGCACCTGGGTGGCTCAGTTGGTTAAGAACATGACTCTTGGTTTTGGCTCAGGTCATGATCTCAGGGTCCTGAAATTGAGCCCTACACTGGGTTCCCTGCTGGGTGTGGAACTTGCTTAAGATTCTCTTTCTTTCCCTCTATCCCTGCCACTTCTCAAAAAAAATGCTCTTGTGAATAATTGTGTACAAGTCTCTGTATGGGTATATATTCTCATTTCTCTTTGATAGAACTCTAGGAATGGTATTGCTGGCTCATATGGTAACATATAACATTTTTAAAAACTTTCAAACTATTTTCCAAACAGTTGTGACATTTTACATTACAATGAGCTGTGTATGGGGGTTCTAATTTCTCTACATCTTTTTTTTTAAAAGATTTTATTTATTTACTTGACAGAGAGAGAGAGAGAGATCATGAATAGGCAGAGAGGCAGGCAGAGAGAGAGGGGGAAGCAGGCTCCCCGCTGAGCAGAGAGACCAATGCGGGGCTCCATCCCAGGACCCTGAGATCATGACCTGAGCCGAAGGCAGAGGCTTTAACCCACTGAGCCACCCAGGCGCCCCTTTCTCTACATCTTTGACAAGACTTGTTATTGCTTTTCTTTTTTCATTATAGCCATCTTACAGGCTGTGGTTTGAAGATGCATTTGCTTAATGGCTGATGATTTGAAGCAACTTTTCAGGTACCTATTAACCGTTTTATATACTATTTTGTGAAATGGCTATTCAGGTAATTTGCTCAGGATCTAGGTTTACAGAGTCCAGTACTGGAACAGGGTAAGAGCCTGGTTTCCAGGAAGACAACCTGGAGTTTGGTGCCCTAGGGGCGAGCTTGGGACTAGGGCAAGTCTGGAGCCACCACCAGTCTAGAAGTTAGGTCTGCGGGGACCAGCCTGGGGCTGGGGTGGATTAGGGGGCTGGGGCCACACAGCTGGTCTGGCTGGGCCTGGCCAAGAGACCAGATTCGCAGAGGCCTATCTGGAATGTCTATTTGGGTGAGCTGATTGGAAGGCTGGGGTCACAAAATCCACCTAGGACTGAGGGATCTGGTGAGTACTGGTATGTGTTGGGAGCCTGGCTTTGTAGGAGCCTGTAGGGAGTCCATCATCTAGTGCCATGAGAGTTAGCATGGCGCCAGGTGGGCCCCTTTAGGGTCTGCATGGTCAAGTTGCCACTCATATCACTTTTCTCCCATGGGAAGGATGCCTCTTCATGCTGGGCTGCCCAGGCGTGGGGGTAATGGAGGTAGTATGAATCTATCTTTCTTACCTTCCTCAGTGTGTCCTGTGTGTGTGTGTGTGTGTGTGTGTGTGTGTGTGTGTGTGTGTTTTAATTTCAGTGCTTCACCCTGGTGCTGTAATCCCTGACCTGTAATTCTTGGCTCTTGTGTAGGTATTTTCAGTGGATATAGTTTTTCAAATCAATATTTCTAGGGGGGCACCATCTCTAGACATTCTCATGCTACCATTTTGCTGACATCATTCACCTGCTGCAATTTTGTAAATTTTGTAAATGAAAAAGACTTCATTTTCTATTTGGTGATAGCTGATAAAAAAAAAATGTGTAGAGTTAGGCAACGTTACGGAACCACCAAGCTGAAGGCACCGGCATAAAATCCAGATGGCAATCACATTCAAGTTCTTGTCAAATTCCTTCAGAAGTTTCCAGTAATGACTAAAGTAAAAAATTTTCCTTGTACCACTAATTTCCCTGTATCTTAGTCTAGGACACTAAATACTATCTTTGAAAGGACATAGCTATGTGATTCCAAAATTTTGTGTATTCTCTCCTTGGAATTACATTTTGCTTCCCTGAATGGAGAACATTATAAGTTAAACCCCATGGGACTTAAGAACTGTTATAATTTTTTATATTCAAAAATGTATTATTTCTAAGTTACCATATGTTTATAGATTAATTTTATGATTAAATAAATAATATTTGTTTTTTATAACCACAGAAACATTTTTTTTCCCCAAGGCAACTTTCACTTGTATTCTTTAAGTCACTTTGTGGAGCACTCACTTAGAACTACAGATATTATATGCATAATCAGCCAACCACATGCCGACAATAAGCCTGACCTGTGAGGTATATAATACTATTGCCGTTTCACAGCTGAACACACTGCTCAGGATTATATAACTAGGGGGCTGCCCGAGTGGCTCAGTGGGTTTAGCCTCTGCCTTCGGCTCAGGTCCTGGGATCGAGCCCCGCATCGGGCTCCCTGCTCAGCGGGGAGCCTACTTCCCCCCCTCTCTCTGCCTGCCTCTGTGCCTGCTTGTGATCTCTCTCTCTGTCAAATAAACAAATAAAATCTTAAAAAAAAATTATATAGCTAGAGAGTTACCTTGATTACTATATTATTCCATATTTTCTTTAAAAAAATGTAAAGACCAATTTCCACATTGTTAGATGTGTATTAGGTAATATTATATACAGTCACTGATCACCATTTTTAGAATTTACATTATTGAATTTCCAAAAATAAATGCACCTAATGAAATTTCTAAACATAAAGAAAATAATCCAAGAACAATAATACAACTTTAATAATTTTAACCAATTAGATATCATTTTAAGATAAAATTTTATATCATATAATATAGAGTAGTCTAATAATTCAAATTGAATAATAATAATACTTAATGATTATTATAATTTGAATGTGTACTTTCAACAAATTAATTACTAATAAAATATTATGGACTGAATGGTATGACCCCCAAATTCATACACTGAAGCTTAATTCCCAATGTGACTGTAATTGAAAATAGAGCCTTTAAGAAAGTACGGGTATTGCAAAGCTGAGTCCCTAATTCAATAGAATTGGCATCTTATAAGAAGAGGAAGAGACACCAGATCTGTCTCTCTCCCTCTCTGCACATGCATACAAAAAAGCCCACAAGCATGGAAGAGAGGTCTCACTGGAAACCAAAGAGCAAATTGATCTTGAACTTCAGCCTCGAGAACTGTGAGAAATTTTCTGTTTCTGTTGTGTAAGCCATCCAAACTGTGGTAATTTATTTTAGCAGATGAATGGACTAATATTGAAGACATGGATTCTATTTATTACTTTAAAATATGTATGGTGTGTTACCTACTTACTTCAGAAGAGTTAGGCAAAATTATGCTGTGATAACATATGATCCCAGAATCATAGTGGCATAGAACTACAATGGCCTATTTATTATTTATTTATTTATTAATTACAATAGTTCATTTCTTGCTCACATATCACAACCACCATGTGTTAGCTGAAAGTTAGCTGAAGCTTTGCTCCAAACTGTCTTGATTCTGGGCTAATAGAGCAAACCTATCAAAGACATGGCCCATCTTGTGGCAAAGCAATCAATAGACGTGGCGAACTGTAAGCTAACTTTTAAAACTTCTACTTAGAAATTTCACATCTGACTTCTATATAAATGCCATCAGCCAAAGTAAAGCACGTGACCACTCCTTACATCAGAAGATCAGGGAGATATAATCTTCCTACTGGGAAAGGGAGAAAATATATAACCTGCCACAGTATAGTGAGTCATATAAACTATCTCATCTTAGCAAAATTATAACACTAGTAAAAATGAAATCAATTCTTCTCTAAATGTCCTTACCTAGGAGCCAGTTGAATAAACTATGATGCCTCCACAAATGGAGCATTATGAAGCTATAAAAAGGATAAAGAGTATGTGTATGAACTGATATGCAGATTTCAGATATATAAATTGCGAAACCAAGGCAAACTGTATATTGTGAAGAAAAAGTGCAAAAGTGTGTCTAATGTATGATAGCCTTCATGTAAGTAAAAAGGAATGTAAGAATGTATTCATGCATCTACTTATTTGTGCAAAGAAATACGAGAAGGATAAACCAGAAACTAATGATTTTGATTATCTAAAGATGTAGATGTGGATAGGCTGGAAAAAATTTGGTAAATGAGAATATGTTAATAAGGATGAAGGGAGGGTGAAACTTTTCTGAGTAACCTTTTTGTATAGCTCTGACTTTTAGAACCACGGAAATATTTTACATACCCCCAAAATAAATAAATAATTTTAGTCAACCAGGATGTGAGGGGAAACTTAAAATGGAATCCAAACAGCAAAATATAAATTTAACTGTATTACAAATGAATAATGTAAGTAAAATTAAGTAGGTAGGAATAAAAGAACTAACTTAACTTTGATAAACCAAAGTTTATACACTTAAATTGTATACTGTAATGCTAAATCAAAGGAACTATACACAAATATTGTGTTCTAGTATTTCCCCCCCACAGGAATATGAAATAGCAGTTCTGAATTGCTTTATAAGTATAATAGGATTACATAAATAAGTAAATACATTTCCAGTGAGAAGTAAATTCTCACTGTGGGAAAAAATTATATATATCAAAAGGGAGAAGTTAGAATAAACCCTGTAGCATTAAATTAGAATCAGAGATATCAAAATGAACTCATAGTTTTATACACACACACCACACACACACACAGAGATAATAGATATAGAAATAAACATTATATTTTCTGGTTCTGTCCACTGACGTGGCCCCTACAAGCAATAAACACAACTAAAATCCAGATTTTGATTTCTAGATGCCATTTACTAATAAAAGGAACCAGGGATCTTGAAAAACTGTCTGATTCTAGGGCTGAGGCAGAGAAAGATACCAGGTGACCCCGGTGTACCTTGTGGTTCCAGAAAGTAACAAAGGGCACAGAAAACAATAGACACATTTTGGGATAACCTGAAAGAACTTACAGTGGCCAAAAATGGAACAATTTGACCAGTAATATAGTATTTAATTGTATCTGTAGAAGAGAATACATTACATTTGTTTATATAGAAAACATTTTGCAAATTTATAATATATATTTTTATATGCAATCTATATATTTATCTTCATATTTATTCATTCTGTTATAAATAATTGATGAAATAAATGTGAGGGAAGGGGTAGCTCTTCCTTACGGTAGTACTGTAATTAATAAATATCAAGGAATGATATAAATAGAGATTCACCATTATGCCAGTATCCCGGCAACAATTGTGGCAGACAAGAGTCACCGCAAGGTGGGCTAAAGTTAGTGGGCCAACTTATGATGAGAAATGGGATCTTTCTGTAACCTCAAAGTATCCCCACACAGGGTACCTATTAACTGCAAAGATGAAAGTGGCAGCTTTACAGTGGAAGGATGTGGCACACACACACCTGAAATAAGAAACCAAAGCCAACAACACAATTATAAGACATGTTTATATCATAGACCCTTCATATGATGACCTGACAAGGCCACATCACTTCAGTGGTATTTTTTGGCAAACATACTCAAACTCCATTTGATCCTGTGAAAACGTCAGCTGGACTCAGGTTGAGAGACTATCTACAAAATAAATGGCCAGTACTATGAAGGTTGTGTAAGACAGAACAAAATACCAAGAAACTGAGAGAAGCAAGAGACTAATGAGGCATGATGACTAAAAGCCAGGAGAGATCTGTGTTAGAGTTTCTTCACTTCCTACCTGCTCCCAGAGCACGGAACATGGCTGGAGAAGCAGTCTGGTCTCATCTCAGATTCAAAGTCAGGAACCTCAAGTGTCTGTCTAAAGCTGCACAATAATCATGACACAGTTTCTCATTCACTTACTCCCTCACACTTCTTGATGAGCGTTTCCCCTTATCCTCTCCTCATCTTCTAAAACCTCCTGCCCCATCTTTATTCTCAATTTATGGTCTCGCTTTCTATTCCGCTAGGAGAATCAAAGCAGCCAGAAAGAAGCTCCCAACATCACACGTTGGTGCCTGCTATCATCTGGTCTCACACAGTTGCTTCCCTTCTGTTATTAGGGTTGAATGGATCACGAGTATACTTAATGCCAAACATTTGAGTTACACTGTAAAGTTCATTCCTTTTCACCTATTTAGCATATTACAGCTTTCCCATTTCATTTCTATATCAAGCTCTCTCTCCGATGCATCGCTTCTATGAGAAATTATCTTGCTAATTTACCTGTTTTTTAAAAAACTCATTTTGCTACGACCACATCTCCATTTCTTCATTCCCTTATACAGCTAAATCCCTTGAAAGAATTGTCAATATTTTTGCTCTCTAGTTTCTCTGCCCATTGTCCACTGAATCCACTCCAGTATTGATTTTGCCCCTATCACTCCATCAAACTTGTTCTTGTCAATTCAGCAATGACCTCTACAACGCTAAATCCAATACTCAATTAATAGCTATCATAATACTTGGCCTGCCTGTCAAGTTGATCTGGCTTCCTCCTTAAGAAGCTTTTTTCTTTTTTTTTAATTGGCTTCCTGGAACCATGAATTGTGGTTTACTTTCTATGTTACTGAGGTCAAATTCTGTGGAGTTCCCCATGCTCAGTCCTTGAACCTCTTACTTTCTCTGTCTACATCACTTCATGGATGGTCTCCTTAATTTGCTTTCTTTTAAACATCACTTATATGCTCATGACTCCCAAATATGCATTTCTGGCCCAGCCCTTTCCTCTGGATTTCAAACTGTGTATCTCTGACTGCCTACTCAATATGTGGGATATCAAATATATATCTGAAAGCTAGCATGTTTATTTATTTATTTATTTTTTAAAGATTTTATTTATTTGACAGAGAGAAACACAGGGAGAGAGGGAACATAAGCAGAGGGAATGGTAGCGGGAGAAGCAGGTCTCCTGCTGAGGAGGGAGCCCGATGCGGGACTCGATCCCAGGACCCTGGGATCTGACCTGGGCCGAAGGCAGCCGCCTAACAACTGAGCCACCCAGGCGCCTCTGAAAGCTAGCATGTTTATTAACGTATCTCTCCAAATCTTCTTTATCTCTTCCACTTAATTACAACTTCGTCTTTCTAGTTAGGTTAAAAGATGTAAAATCCGGATGCCTGGGTGGTTCACTCAGTTATGTGTCTGCCTTCACCTTAATTTGTAACTTCCAATATTTTTGCAATTAACTCAGAAAAAAAAAAGTCTAAATCTTCAAATGCCATAAAACCCTTCATATCTTGACCTTGTTACCTCTTTGACTTCATCTACTATTGGCCTCCTCTTTGCTCTCGCTGACGTCCTTACTATTTCTGGGATGAACCAGGCCCGGGTGTTAGCACTGACCATATGTTCTTTTCTTTCTTTTTTTTAAGATTTATTTGT
>JAQQSY010004082.1:0-12543 GCA_028646535.1 Procyon lotor
TGTGTCCGTGTCCTAAGCCTGGAGCCCGTGAGCATTACGATACATGGGAAAAGGGAGTCAGGTTGCAGGTGGACTTGGGGTTGCCGGTCAGCTGACCTCAAGACAGGGAGGTAGCCTGAATTATGCCAGGTGGGCCCAATGTAATTGCAGGGGTCCTTACAAGCAAATGAGTGGGGAGAGAAAAGAAAGATGTGACCACCAAGGCAGGGTCAGAGTGACGAGGCTCTAGTAACAGGGCTTCTGAAACACGTAGCTGTCACTTGGGGAGACCCAGTCTTTGAAAAATGGGAGTAACTTCACAGTAGAGAAAACTGACAAACAACCTCAGGCAGATGATCGAGCTCACACTCAGCAATCATAAATCATGCTGATAGTTTGCGTTCTTGCCAAGACATGAGGAAAGTAGGGATCTTCCACCCCCAAAACCATAAGCCCAGTCCCACCATGAGAAAAGCATCAGGTTCCGAGATAGGGGCATCCTACCAAATACCTGTACCTCTTAAAACCTTCAAGGTCATCAGAAACAAGGCAAGTCTGAGAAACCGTCACAGCCCAGAGGAGCTTAAGGACACATGACAATGAAATGTAATGTGATCTCCGGGATGGGATCCTGGAACACATGAAGAACGTTACGTAAAAACTAAGGAAATCTGAATAAAGCATGGACTTCAGTTAACGATAATGTACCAAAATTGGCTCTCCAGTTTTAACTAATATCCCACACTAATGTAAGTTGTTAACAGGGACAATGGATACATCGTACCTGGGAATTTTCCCTATCAGCTTTGCAATTTCTTCTGCAAATCTAGAACCATTCTAAGAATTATAAGGATCAATTGAGCAAGAAGAATATGGAACCATACGAAGCCCACAAAGCACAAATGATTCAATACATTTGAGAGAGGAAGCCCGCCAAACCCTGTCCTAGTCCCAGAACTCACACCAACCTCAGACCATGCTGCTCCTCGCAGTTCACACAAAGATGCAAGGGAAACAGCCGGAAGCTGTGAGGCTTCCAACAAGGCATGGATAATACAACAAATTTCTATTTACTGATCACTGGAAAAAAAAAAAAAAAGTCCCTGCTTTTGATGACAAGGGTCTTTGCTCAAACCCCTTTTATCTATTTACTTTTAAAATAATAGCTCAATTCCTTTGAACCTTATTTCATTTTATTTATTTAAATTTTAAGTAGGCTCCCTGGCGAACGTGGGGCTGGAACTCGTGACCCTGGGATCAAGAGCCGCACGCTCCCCGGGCTCGCTCCGGCAGCACATAGAGAGTTGCACACTCTACCCACTGGGCCAGACAGGCACCCCTCAAACCCCACTTTAAAAGCATCACCAAGCTGGTAACTTTGTCATTTACTGGCCACAATAATCGAACCCTTTCTGTTCTCACTGTGCTCTGACCGTCAGGCCTGCGGGAATTACGGAGAATCCCACCTTAAAACAAATCTCCTCCTGACCAAATCACAGGCTAAAATCAACAGGAACCTCCCCACCGTGTTCTGTTCTGTGCATACACCTGCAAGGCCCCATCACACCTCTCCGCAAAGAATCAGTCACTGTCGGGGAGGGCACTTCAGGCCAGGGAAAGCAAATATTCTGAAGTCCTCTAAAACACGAGACATCTACTAAACAAAAAAGTAACTCATCTGAACCTTGACTTCGAGATGCGTGACAAGTCGTCTTCCTCCTCAGGATGCTTGCTCTGGAGGACGGCTGGCCTGGGGGAAAGAGGAGGAGACACTAGGGCCTTTCTGGAGCACAGACTGCGTCAGAACGCACCCTCCAGGCCCACACATCCTAACTCAAATCAATTGCAAGCAAGCGGGAGCTGGGAGCCGCTATCGCAGAGCTTCACAGGGATTAGGCCGCAGTAAGAGGGGTTTAGAGGTCTGCAGCAGCCCCCTGCCCGCATCTCCCCCTTCCGTCCTCCTCACAGAGCCAGGGCTCACTCTCAGTCTCGGCACCGAGCCTGCGCCCTTCCTGTTGGTCACTGTCTTTGCGGGGTGCGGGCTCTGCCCTCCCTCCGCGGCCACCGCCCCCTCTCGGAGGCCACTGCCCCTACGTTGGCCTGCGAGGCCAGAGAAGGCAGCCGGACCTCAAGAGTTGCAGGCTGCACGGTCCCCCCGCCCCGGCCGGTACCCCGCATCGGTCCCCCCCCATCGGTCCCGAGGCAGAGCAGGGGCCCCTCCCACCGCCGCGCAGTCGCAGCCGGGCCGCGCCGCCCCGCCCCCACACACTCACCGAAGTGCGTCACAGCCACGGAGCCGGGGCCTGTTCCCTTCCCGGGGTGCCCGGACCCCAACACCCCCGCGCACTTTACTCCGAGGCGGCGGGCCTGGGCTCCGCGTTCGGCCTCCTCCCCCGCGGCGCCCTCCTGGCCGCCCTTTTCCGCCGCACCGCGCGTGGCTTCCCTCCCAGGAGGCCAGCCACTCACCGCTGGAGGCCCCACGACCCCCAGGGCGCCGGGAGGGGGCGCAATGCTTGAGGTCCACTCGGGACCGCGGCCGCGGGATGCCAAACCCAGACAATCCTCCGCGCAGTAAGCCTCTCCCAGCAGGCACCTCGCTGCGCTCCAACTCTGGGAAGGGAACGGCGCGGGGGCCTCTGGGAAATGTAGTCCAGCAGCCCGGGAATACACGGAGCTGGGGGCGCCGCGGTCCACTTCCCCGGCATGCAACCCTACGCGGTCCCCAAGGAGCTGTGCCTCACAGACTTCTGGGAAATGTAGTTCAGAGCAAAAAACTGCGTAGGGATGGGAGTTGGGCTCTGCTCCCAACCTGTGTTTCGCTCCCTTCTTACATAAGGTTGGCTAGTCGTCTGCGTGATGTACTCATTGCTAAGTATTTTAAAGTGATTGAGACTTGTTTCTCCGATCGTTATTTGATTAAAAACAACAACAACCCGTTTTTCTAATTCTGACATCCCTTCTACATCCATTAACTGGGCTATTTCTATAAAGTAAGGCTTTCCCTTATAAAGGTTGACTATGTGGTTCCACTCTAGTACTGATCCCTTGTAAAGGCGGCATATTTGTCTTTTTAACACTTTCTAGGGGCGCCTGGGTGGCTCAGTGGGTTAAAGCCTCTGCCTTCGGCTCAGGTCATGATCTCAGGGTTCTGGGATCAAGCCCCGCAGCGGGCTCTCTGCTCAGCGGGGAGCCTGCTTCCCCCTCTCTCTCTGCCTGCCTCTCTGCCTACTTGTGATCTCTCTCTGTCAAATAAATAAATAAAAAATAAAATCTTTAAAAAAAAAAAAAAATTGTGCTGGAATGACAGAGTAGTTATTTGGAGAAAGATCAAATTCATTCACTATCTCAAACTATGTATCAGATTAAAATACAAATGGATCAGAGATGTGCATGTAAAAAAAAAAAATAAGCCCTCAAAAAACTAAAAACAGAACTATCCTAAAACCCAGCAATTACACTGCTAGGTATTTATCCAAAGGATACAAAAATAGTGATTCGAAGAGGCACATGCACATCAATGTTTATAGCAGCAATGTTCACAATGGCTAAAATATCGAAAGGGCCAGATGTCCACTGACAGATGAATGGATAAAAGAAGATATGCTATATATACACAATGGAATATTACTCAGCCATTAGAAAGAATGGAATCTTGACATTTGCAATGATATGGATGGAACTAGAGGATCTTATACTAAGCAAAGTAAGTCAGATAAAGACAAATACTATATGGTTTCACTCATATGTGGAATTTAAGAAACAAAACAGATGAACAAAAGGGAAGGGAAGGAAGAAATAAACAGGCAAACCATAACTCTAGGAAACAAACAGGATTGCTGGAGGGGAGGCATATGGGGGATGGGGTAACTGGGTGACGGGCATTAAGGAGGGCACCACTGAGCACTAGGTGTTATATGTAAGGATGAATCACTAAATTCTACCCCTGAAACTAATAATACACTATGTTAACTAAATTGAATTTAAATAAAAAAAATTTTAATAAAAATAAGTCATAAACATGATAAAAACATGTCCATAATGTGGAAATAAGGAGATCATTTCTACCTACAATTCAAAATCCAGAAGTTGGGGCGCCTGGGTGGCTCAGTGGGTTAAAGCCTCTGCCTTCGGCTCAGGTCATGATCTCAGGGTCCTGGGATCAAGCCCCGCATCGGGCTCTCTGCTCAGCAGGGAGCCTGCTTCCCCGCCCCCCTCTGCCTGCCTCTCTGCCTGCTTGTGATCTCTCTCTGTCAAATGAATAAATAAAATCTTTAACAAAACCAAAATCCAAAAGTTGTAAGAGACACATCATAAAGTGCTGAAGCAAAAGACAAAGAAAAAATCCTGAAGCAGTGATAGAAAAAGACAGCACACTGAGGGTAACGACAATAGAACAAGTGCCTGGCACTTCATCAGCAATAGCAAACAAATGAAGGCAGTGGAATGAAATATTTAAAGTGCTGAAAGAGTGAAAAAAAAAAGTCAAACAGGAACACTATATCCAGTAAAACTATCTTTATAAAATTAGAGCAAAATGAAGATACTTCTGGGTGTGTAATATGCAAAGAACTTTTACAACTTATGAAGAAACCAACCCAACTAAAAAAGAAATGGGAAAAAGACTTGAATGGACATGTCACCAAAGAAATGCGAATGGCTCTTAAGCAAATGAGAATATCTCACCATCACTATACTAACCATCACCAGGCGGGAGAAGAATGCAAATCAAAGCCATAATGCAATATTACACCCACTACAACCAATGGCCACAATACCAGAGTGAAAGCATTGTTATGCAGGCTGTGGAGAAAGTGGAGGCCTAAAGTATTTCTGCTCAGACTCTAAAATTGTAAAGCACCTTCTATTTTTATTTTTTTAAAGATTTTATTCATTTACTTGACAGAGAGAGAGAGATCATAAGCAGGCAGAGGCAGAGAGAGAGGGGGAAGCAGGCTCCCTGCTGAGCAGAGAGCCCGATGCGGGGCTCAATCCCAGGACCCTGAGATCATGACCTGAGCCGAAGGCAGAGGCCTTAACCCATTGAGTCACCCAGGCGCCCCAGCACCTTCTATTTTTAAAAACATCTATATTTTTAAGGGAAATGTATTATTTTCTAGATTATGTTGCAAATCTTGACTGAAAAAGAAAACAACGTGGGGTCATCTGCGTGGGTCAGTTGGTGAAGAGTCAACTCCTGATTTTGGCTCAGGTCATGGTCTCAAGGTGGTGAGATCAAGCCCTGCCTGGGGCTCCATGCTCAGCGGGGAGTCTGCTTGAGATTCTCTCTCTCCCTCTCCTTCAGCCCCTCCTCTCAAATAAATAAATAAGATCTAAAAAAAAAAAGAAGAGAATCTGAATAACCAATTTCAACATACAGATTAAAAGGCATCAGCGGTCTCTTCATCTCATAAGGTCTGATTCCTTTTAAGCCAGATATAGGTCCAATGTGATGTAAACTCTTTTTTTTTTTTTTAAAGATTTTTATTTATTTGACAGAGAGAAACACAGCGAGGGAGGGAACACGAGCAGAGGGAACGGTAGGGGGAGAAGCAGGCTTCCTGCTGAGCAGGGAGCCCGATGCAGGGCTCAATCCCAGGACCCTGGGATCATGGTGTAATGATCCATGGATGATCATGGATCCACTGTATGGATGGATGATCCTTACATCCATACAGCTGAAGGCAGAGGCTTAACGACTGAGCCACCCAGGCGCCCCGATGTAAACTCTTTTAAGGAAGAAAAATTAATTTGTTCACATTATTATATTAGGCTATTGAAAAAAAAAATAACAAAGTGAAGGGCGCCTATGTGGTGCAGTCAGTTAAGCCTCCAACTCTTTGCTTTGGCTCGGGTCAGGATCTCAGTTTTCTGGGATAGAGCAGGAAGTCTGCTTCCTTTCTCTCTCCCTCTGCACCCCCCACCCCGTGTTTTCTCTCTTTCTCAAATAACTAACTAAATAAATCTTTTAAAAAAACCTGAACAAAACGAAAAGAGAAAATTCTAATTCGAATCTCCTTTAAATGCACAAAGATATAAATATGACTTTACCCATTCAAATTTAGCCACTTAGCACTTAATATTAGCCACATTCACTTTATTCCATTAATGAAAAAGATTCCACATCAGAACACCGATTAATGCAATACATCAAAATAACGGATTTAAACAAAACATATTTGAGGACTCTAGATCCTTCAGTGAGATATTTGATAGTAAAATCATGGCAAATACGACATTTGAAATTATTTTTCAGCAAGAAAGTTTTAGCAAACACTATGATCAGCAGTCAACAGAGAGCATTTTCATGAAAGTGAGGCTGGGACTAGGGGCCCAGTCAGGGCTCCCCTCGTTCTCCACCACACAGGATGCCTAGGTGGGGACCCGGAGGAAACAGGTAAAGGCAGAAGCAAGACAAGGGAAGCAGGAGGCTAGAACTGTTATTATTCTCGGATGACATGATTACATACCTGAAACAGCAGAGATTGTATTTTGACTGTTAGACGAATAAGGGAATAGAGACGGCCGGGAAGGAAGACCTTCCTCTAAGTCCTTGTGGTCCTGAGAATCAAATGGACGTGAGACAGGCGTACAGACGGGGAATCCACACAGACATGAAAGTCCAAAGACGACAAGGCACCACGAAGCTTCCTTGAGTTTCGGGGAAGGGCAGGGAGAAAACTCATTAGCAATGTGACAAGAGAAGCTTGGAAAAACAAGATTGTTCTATTATGCACAAGAAGGGGCCTCAGTTAATACTTGTCTTCCTGTTGCAGGCTCCCCTTTCTAATGTATAATAGGCAGTCATGGGAAAGGCAGAGGGCCTTTCCAGCATCTGCTGGGTTTTTATTTCTTTTAGCTCAAAATAACCTTTATGCCAAAGTGGCACATTTTGGAGCAGCCTGCCTTGCGTCCCTACAAGAATGCAGAGCAAATCCTTAACATAGTGACATCAGGTCTTTCTTCTTCACTAGCAGTAATTAAAAATTAATGCAAAAAAAAAAATAATGCAAACAACAATCGAACAGCCGCATTCCCATCAGCAAATACACCGTGACCCTTTCTTATGAGGCATTTCTAGATTTGCGTGAGAAGAACATAACATTGAACATATCAGGTGGTTTGGTTAGGGGCACCTGGGTGGCTCAGTGGGTTAAAGCCTCTGCCTTCAGCTCAGGTCATGATCTCAGGGTCCTGGGATTGAGCCCCGCATCGGGCTCCCTGCTCAGCGGGGAGCCTGCTTCCCCAACTCTCTCTGCCTACTTGTGATCTCTCGCTCTGTCAAATAAATAAATAAAATCTTTAAAAAAAATTAGCTAAGATGAGGTTATCCTGGGGTAGAGCAGCCCTCTAATTCAGTTGTGACAGCTGTCCCTATATAAAGACATGCATCTTGTGAAGAAGAAAAATTGGAGTGATGCACTGCAAGCCAGGGAATGTCGAACACTACTCACCAAGACCAGAAGCTAGTAGAGCCAAGGAAGGATTCTCCCCTCCAGGCTTCAGAGGGAACATGGTCCTGCAGACACCATCCACGCTCAGGACGAGGAATCAATACATTTGTTTTTGTTTTGTTTTTTGTTTTTTTAACATTCTCCTGTTGTATGCCACCCTATTTGTGATACTTTGTTAAAGCAGCCTTAGGACTCCCATATGCTTAGCAAATGTGCAGTGAAATAGTGTAAAATTATTTACCAGATACTGAAGAATGTTTTTAACATATTCTAAAACCCTTGAGACCTCATCTGAATGGTACAATTTAAAGGAAAAACACTGGAAATTTAAAAAAAATTAACAAATTTGGAATCAAATTTAAATGAAACTTGAGGATACAGGGATAGGAAAAAACAAAACAAAACAAAACACAAAAAACAAACCCAAAACCAACAACCAAAAAAAAAAAAAAAAAACCAAAAAAACACCGCTTGTGTGGGGAAAACTCTTTCCAGTGGGGCACTAGGGCTGTACACACACCACCCAAAGAGGACTTCGGGTGCTTCCACTTTGACTTCAAACGTTCTGGTGGGTTCTTCTGTGCAGCTCGACTCTCAGCTCCTGAGGGCAAGGCATCCCCTAAGGGAAACTGAAACTGCCCCTTCAATCTGTAAGGATGGCAATGAGACAGCAAGTCTCCACCAGAGATTGACTCAGGCACCACCACTTGGACTTCCACTGCCTTCCTGCACTACTCACCCACCCACCTTCGCCCTATGTTTTCCTTAAAAACCTGGGAGTATTTTCAGTGCTTTGGAGACAGTCTTCCCACCGTCAGCCTCCCTGAAGCAAATCCCTTTTTCCTTTCACCACCGCTGGTTTCTCTGCCTTTGAGTTTTGTCAGCGGGAATGGCAGAACCGGATCTGTTTGGGACCCCGACAGATGCGGATCCCAGCCCTCGGCTGTGATGTGGGAGACAGAGGCAGAAGAGAAATAATTATATTAAATTCCCTTACTGTCTACAGCCCAATGACAAGTCCTTCAAACAGGCAGAGTGACATTCCTCTAGGCACTCAGCTGCCTTGATGTTAATACTTTGCTAAGGGCAAAAGGCAATCCCAGCCCGACGCCCTGGATCCTACTTTTTTTTTTTTTTTTTAAAGATTTTATTTATTTGAGAGAGAGAAACACAGCGAGAGAGGGAACACAAGCAGAGGGAATGGGAGAGGGGGGAGCAGGGTTCCTGCTGAGCAGGGAGCTGGATGCGGGGCTCGATTCCAGGACTCTGGGATCATGACCTGAGCTGAAGGCAGACGCTTAACGACTGAGCCACCCAGGCGCCCCCCTGGATCCTACTTTAACATAAAAATTCATTTACAAATTTCCTTTATGGGGGCGCCTGGGTGGCTCACTGGGTTGGGGCCTCTGCCTTCTGCTTAGGTCCTGATCTTAGGGTCCTGGGATTGAGCGGGGCATGGGGCTCTCTGCTCAGCAGGGAGCCTGCTTCCCCCTCTCTGCCTACTTGTGATCTCACTCCTCTCTGTCAAGTAAATAAATGAAAAAAAAAAAAAAAGAAAAAAAAAGTAAATAAATGAAATCTTAAAAATAAATAAATAAATAAAAAAGTCATCAACATTAAATGTAAAACTTAAAAAAAAATTTTTTTTCCCTTTATCTCTAACCACCCCCCCCCCGCCAAGATGTGCATTGGCGATCATCCCCCAAGCACATGGCCCACCCATACCACATCCGAAGGGTCTAACGACCAAGATTTTATTAGACGATAATAAATGCCCTTCTCCTAACAAAAGCTAGCCCCCTAAAGGTCCTGGAAACCTTGTTTCCGAAATTCCTTAGACTTTTGCTATCCGTAAGCTCTTTCTGCCCGCAGGTCCTGTCCCGGTGCTGTAATAAAATCACCTTTTTGCACGAAGACTCTCAAGCATTGCTTTTTAGCCTTCCCCCGGGGTCCCCAACGTCTTTCTTACATCACACTGCTCTTGCACAGCTGCACCCCAGCCTCGGCAGGACTAGCTCCTTCCCGGCGTGGGCTGAGCCTGGGGGCTGGACAAACGCGACTAGTCACGGGACAGGAGCCTGTCACCTTCCGCAGACGGAGCAACAGTGAGAAGCTCAGGGGGGAAGGGTCCCTTCGCGATGCTGCAGGGGTGGCGCCTCAGGACAGGGTGAGAGCCGTGCAGAAGCAGCCCAGGATCAGGGAGGAAACCGGGCAGGGGCCAGACGCTGGCGGGGAGGGCGCCCCCGCGAGGGGCATCCGGGCACCTGCATGCGGTGCGCGAGGCCGGTGGGCCCAGGGTACCGAGCAGAGAAACGAAGAGGCAGGTGGTGTCCCCACGCCAGAGGTGGAGACGGAGCAGGGGTGGCCTCCGGGCGCTTTTAACCCGCAACGGACGCGGGACCCGGCCCTCGGATCCTGTCCCGGAGACGTCCGGGCTCACCACCGGAGGACCGAGGGGCCTTTCGTAGCCTACCGAACCCCGCCCCCTCGTACGGACGCCCGCAGACTGAGGGCCACCGCGCTCCAACCTGAAGCCGAAGGACAGTGACCCTCGGCGAGGAGGAACCGCCCCTTCTCCGGATCCGCTTCCGGGTCTGCCGGAAATACGCCACGGCCGCGCTGGGAGGGGCGCGGGGCGGGTCCGCGGCGGACCCGGGGGCGGGGTCTAGGAGTGGGCGGGGCACTGGCTTCCCGCGAGCCCCGCCCCCGGGGCGTTTCTGGATCTGCCAGACCGAGCTAGGTCTTCGCGTTTGGATCCGGTTGTGTCTCTCCCGCGTCGCGCGGAGCACGGGTGCCTCCTCCTGCCTTTTCTACGTAAACGTTTCCAACAGTTTAGGGTAAAAGCTTACAGTGCTGTGGGCGCTTAGGCTGGAAGTCGTGATGTTTTCCTCCTATTAGGCTGGAAAGGTTTGAGTCTGAAGCTGCCGTTGCTAGCAGGTGGACCTCGGCGGGATCCGTGTCGACCGTGGCTCCCCACCCCCCCCCCCAACCCCCCAGACGAGCTGCAGCCCAGACAAGGAGAATGGCTTATTTGGGTGATGAGGGGCTGGAGCTCTCTGTCCAGGTGACACGAGCTGGAAGGGGTCATGCAAACCGCGCTCGTGCAGAGTGTGCAGCTTTGTACCCACATCCACCAGAACCCAACTTCTGTTCTTCACCACCTGCGGGGCAGCCGAGCAACCAGGGCGTCCAGGTCCGGCAGCTTTCAAGGGACAAGGATGGGTGGGTGGGTGGACAGGAATCTGATAGTTTAGCTCACCAATCTGTTGCTTTAAACCATCAGTTAGGGGCACCTGGGAGGCTCAGTGGGTTGATTGTGGGACTTGTGATTTCAGCTCAGGTCATGATCTCATGGGTCCTGAGACTGAGCCCCTCCTAGGGCTCAGTGCTCAGCGGGGAGTCTGCTTGAGATTCTCGCCCTCTGCCCCTCCCCCAACGCACACAGGCTCTTTCCTTCTCTAAAGTAATTGAAGAAATCTTTTTAAAAGACTCAATTAAAAAACCCTTAAAAACAGAAAAATAACTAGTTTCTTAGTTCATCTATTTTCAGTGTATTGATCTATATATTATATGGTGGAGAGGAGCCATAAATCCATGTATCTTAAAATAGTTGGATTGTATCTACTTTTTTTCAGTTCACTGAAATTTCTTTTTTTTTTTTTTGCCCTGCTGTAATCCCACATTCGATAGACGCTCTGTTGTTATAGAACCGGAAGTTCAGGTTCCTGGGGTTCAAAAAGCCAATACTCAAAAGACAAGAGATTTTTTTTTTTTTCAAAGAATGCTCTACACCCAGTGTGGAGGGCAACCTGGGACTTGAACTTAAGGCCCTGTGATCAGGACCTGAGCTAAGATCCAGAGTTGGAGGCTTAACTCGCTGAGCTACCCAGGTGCTCCCAAGAGATGAGTAATGGTTGGGAAAGAATTTGAGCTTTATTCGGGAGCCTGGTCACCTGGAGAGAAGGCAGACTGATGATACCAGCTACAGATGTTATGTCAGTGCTTTGAATTTGTACAAAGGGGCCTGGTTCCTTATGCCTCAGAGGTTGCGCAAGGGGGTCTGGTTCTTTAGTGCCTGGAGGTTACACAGGGGGTCTGCTTTCTGTTTGGTGAGGTGCAGAGGTGCTCTGCCGTTTCTAGGAAAGAATGCGTGATCTATAGGTACTCAGAGATAAGATAGTTAATCACAAAGGCTAAGAGTGCTTGCTATAGTCGAAAGACTTCTAGATCGACTGGAGGGGCCGAGGCAGCTTCACTATATGTGTGTTGAAGTGGAATAAAGAGTACTTCTCCGGAGCACCTGGCTGGCTCAGTGGGTAGAGCGTGTAAGTCTTGGTCTCAGGGTCGTGACTTTGAGCCCCACATTGGGTGCAGAGCTTATGTAAAAAAAACCAAAACACACTATTTACCAAAAGTGTAAGAAGAAACAGTACTTAAACACAAATATTTTATTGTAGAGAACTATCATAAGCTATTAAATAAAAGTATTTCAGTAGAGGTAAAAACTAATGAGTTTGTGATTCACCCCAATCATCAGAGGGAAAAATGTACCCAATACACCATTCTTAGGGTGCCAGCATTCCCCTGAAAGGATATCAAGTTTCAAAATCTTTCACAGGTTTCAAATTTCTTACTTGTTTCAAAATCTTTCATAAGATTTCCTGACAATCTGGTGAGATATTAGTACATTAATTATCTTTAAAATAATCAACTCTCCTCAAACAATCAAAACATATGAAGAAGATAGA
Organism: Procyon lotor; assembly: GCA_028646535.1. NCBI lineage: Eukaryota > Metazoa > Chordata > Mammalia > Carnivora > Procyonidae > Procyon > Procyon lotor. The sequence goes on from JAQQSY010004082.1 coordinate 12,179, forward strand.
AAAGCCTGAAAACAGTTGGAGAGTAGAATGCAAAGTGGTGGAGAAGTGGTCCCAATTCTTTTTAAAAAAAAAATCTTATGAAAGAGATGATCACAAATAGGCAGAGCGGGGGAAGCAGGCTCCCTGCTGAGCAGAGAGCCCGATGTCGGTTGCAGGGGCTTGATCCCAGGACCCTGAGATCTTGACCTGAGCGGAAGGTGGAGACTTTAACCCACTGAACCACCCAGGCGCCCCATGATTTGACAATTCTATATGTTGCTCAGTGCTCACCATGACATAGTCACCATACAATGTTAATTACAGTATTATTGCCTATATTTCCCATACTGACTTATTTATTTTATAACTGGAAGTTTGTATGTGTT
>JAQQSY010004083.1:0-12542 GCA_028646535.1 Procyon lotor
AAAAAAAGAATTAGGGGGAAAAATTTCTTATTTCATAATATTTATAGTGATTTTGCTTCTAGGATTCAATCCCAACTGATATAAAAGGATAAAAATAACAGTTAGTAAAAGCAAAAAAAAAAGATTGCTCCTCACCTAGAAGCTAGTTACTGTTGATTCCACTACCCATAATAACAATCGCTAATGTTTTTGCGCTTTTACTGTGAACCAGTCTCCATACCGGTTTTATCTCATTTAATCATCACCAAAAACCTAGGCAATAAGGATAATGTTATTTCCATGTTAGAAGGCTCAGAAAACATAAGTAATTTACCTAAACTAACAGCTAAATAGCAGAGCTGGACCTTCTACACAGATCTGTTGGAGTGCCGTGTTCAGACTCTTAGCCCCTCACTGTGAAACCCTTCCTCCTCTGGAAGTCTCTGGAATGTTCCTTCTCTCCACTTGGCTTAGATGACTCTTGTGTCTCTGGGCTGATCAGGGGTTAAAGTTAAATAGTGTGTGCACTCTGCTCTACGGCAGTCAGCCGTTTATCCCATCCCAGACCCAGGCCTGCCCTCCAGAAGCTCACACCAAGCTACATTAAAGCATTTTGCCCTGCAACCTTCAAGATTGTCAGGCTGAGTGCTGACTACTGAAAACAAACCCACCACCATTGCTGCGGAAGGCCACCAAGCCTGTGAGCTAGGACCAGCCAAGAGCTGCAGACAGGCTGTGTTGACCCTGATCTGAGGCCTTTGAGGAAGGCCTTGAGCCTTTCCCAGAGACGTTGCCCTGCAGAGGGGACCTCAGCCGCCCAGAGGTACAGAGAAGCAGAAATAGAGGCTGAGAGAGGGGAAGAGGCAAGAAGGAGGGGGAGGCAGGCCATGTGCGTCCCAGACGAGATGCCTGGCGTTCCCCGTGAAAGCTCTCCACAGGGCTCCCAACAAAGACTTGCTCTGTGCTAAAATGTCATCCAGCTGGGAATCCTGTCTCTCACTGTTTTGTGTCACCTTCCCCCAAAGGTCACCTGTTGTCAGAGAGAGCCCAGGTGGAAAGTGAAGTGGGAGGGAGTCCAGTAGGCTGATTTCATTCTGGTTTAGCTGGTTTTTCTTTAAGTAAATAAACAGGGCTAGAGTTCCAACTGGTCTCTAAATGGCAGTGAAATGTACCCTGTCATCCCCAAGTGACAGCTGATTTTAATATAAGCAGGATCGTTCCACATCTTCTAAAAAAAAAAAAAAGTGGTGATCAAGAGAGGCAAAGGTGGGTTCTCAGGCCTCTGGAAGGGAGCTGGTGAAAATGGCCTTAAGAGACCAGCAATCTGGTGGCCAAGGATGAAGAATCCACACTGACGTGTGTGGCAGCAGTGGGCTTGGATGACGCACAGCAATGAAGAAACAGAGGACGCTCTTAAAGAATTGCAAACACTTGTAACCTGTGGCTCTTATGTTGCAAACAACAGAGATGAGCTCTGGATACCTGAAGATGAAAAAAGGTGTCTTGAAAGACTCTTAGCAGCCCAGAGAATCACAGAAGAAGGCCTCAGCAGAGACAGGAAATGGGGCAGCTCCAGAGATCCAGGGAACAAGAAGAAACGAGCAGCCCTGCCCTTTGAGATGAACCTGTTTCACCATTTTGGATCCTTGTGTCACATGGCTCGAGATCTGATTTCTATGGGGCAAGATTCTCCTGCGCTTGCTCCAGATCACGTGCTCACCTTTCATTGGGTGTGGGGCCCCTTCAGTGACCACCCCAACGAGTTGCATGCACTGGATGGGGGCAGGGTCTCAGTGGAAAGTAGATGGGAGACCCTAGATGCTGTGCAAGAGATGTACCCTTGTGTTCTTCACTCACCTGGCTTTCCCTCTTGGCTCTCATTGGAGTGAATTTTATAGCAGCACTGGCCATTAGAATTGAGATTGGAAATACTAGAAAGAGAAAGTATTGTCAGTGGAAAGAAGAGGGAGGCAATAACAAGAAGAGTAACTTGAAGGCAGAAGGCATGTTGGGGGGGGGTAGTTACTTCTCTTTCTGTTCACTGCTCTTCAGAGTTTCCATGTACAATTTGGGGAAAATGCCCCAATTATCTCTCTGCCCAAGGGAAGGCACTAGTGCTAACCATAGAGAAAAGGTAAATATGGAAGAAATAAATTTTTGCAAGTGTGAAGTCAAACTGAGCACAATGTAAGAGCTAGCCTATGTCAAGTGTCTAAAGAAAAAAAGAAATTTCTTCAACCATACATAGTCCTTTTATTCTTGTGCATTAAGAAAAACAACTCGGTATAAGAAAGTGATATTGAAGCTTCTAATAAAGAGTTATTCAAGAATGATAACTTCATATTAGAGATCAAGTATTCAGAAAAACCGCACACACACACAAACTCTTGTGATGAATTAATAAGACAGGAAGGAAACGAATAACAAGAGATATTCGCAGGGAATGAGGGAGGTGGTTACAGTGCTGAGAAACCCACAAGACTAAAAGGGTGAACCAAAAAAACATCTGAAATCGAGACCAAAGTTCTACAATGTAACAGAACCTCATGGGCACTTTTGAATAGAAAGCTGAGGGGCCTCTCTCTCAACTCATTCATTCATCAAGTAGGTGCTGAGTTCCAGCTCTTGAGAAGATATTACCACTGACGCAAGAAATCTACATTTACTATCACCTTACTCTCTCACACTGAAATTCCCTGAAGACCTAGCAACAAAAATATGGTGATATAATGTTCACCAAGTTAAAAAATTTTTTCTGTGTAGCTGCTTGAACTCATCACTTGAAAAAAGAAACACAAAAATTGGGAAAACAGTATGGAACTTCAAATTCCATATCAGTATTTAACAATTTTCTGATTACCAAAGGAAACTCTTGAAGCTTACTGACTCCTTTTATTATTCTTTCAGCAGCAAAGATAGAATCTGTATTTAGAAAATCATGTTTCCATCATGGTAATAAAACAGTTTTTGAAAAATTATTTAACATATTACTCTACTCAGTTGGAAAAATATAACAAAACATGAAGCAGCTTTAGAATTCAGAATGATCTAGGCTTGTCTCATGGGTCGTTTTTGGAGAGAATGAATAGGGTCAGAAATTTTCTGGATTTTGTCCAGGTCAGATCCAGTTCAAACTTCAAAGAGAAAGCAATATTGTTACTTGAGTTCAGTTTCAATTCAAATTAAAATGTCAGTTTCCTACTTTGGGTTTAGTTCAACTCCCTGCTGAGAGCTGAGAATGTTATTTAGTGAAGAAAAAGATGCCAAAGCAATTATTTTTTAAGTCATCTTGTGGCCCCCTACCCCTCTGTAAATTGAGTATTGCTGATGGCTTTCAGATTCATAGAGCATGAAGCACTATGGAAATCCTGGAGGCCACAGAGTTCCTTGGGCCCTGGGACACATATGGCCAGAGAGCCTCTATGAGGTCATCCCCTACTATGACGAGCGGCAGGGGCCATGTCAGGGTCTGAGGGGTCCTTGTCTGTGGGTTGGCCACGGGTGAGAAAGCTTAGCAGGCGGCAGGTAGACTATGGGGAAGCAGACACTTAGCCTGGAGAAGGAAATCGGAGGGATGAAATGGACTCCATCCTACACTGGGGGAAGGTCAAAGTCTCTGTGAAGACCCCCACTTTTGACTCTTCATTCATTGCTAGAGATCCTGACAAAGGAATTCAGTGTCCAGAGGGAAAACCTAGTAAATGTGGAAGGTGATGATACAAAGGAGTGTCACAAAACGGGCAGTCATGGGAAACACCTGCTTGGTTCTCCTTCCCTGTGCCACATGCTAACGGATCCATCCCACCTGGCCTGCTGCCCACCCGCCTACTCCCACCGGGTTTTTGCCATCAACACCCACACCCATCCATCGTGGACACAAACGCTGCTAAGCTGATGGCCCGGGAAGTCCATTCTCCACTCCATCTCCGCCTTTAAAAGGGCAACTTCGGAGACGCCCTGGGGAAATCTTGAGGCAAAAATGAGGGAGGGGTTCACAGTGTTGTACTAGATCCCTTCCAGACATCTATGCCCTGCCAGGCCTGAGCATTTGCTATCCACGCCCTCCTTATGGTACTTGGAAGGATTAAACAGCAAAAACCTGAAAAACTGTCGATCAGGTATTGAGGGATTAAATGAGATGACGTAAGAAAAGCGCCTCAAACAAACAAAACCAAAAATCATTGTAGAAATGCAAGGTCACATTAAACTTTAGGGGTTTGTTGCAGCCTTCCAATAGCCTACGAGTAGAAATGTAAATAATATATCTCACGTGATTTGGCTTTTACACTATCTTTTTATTACTAGTTCCAATCACAGTATTACTCTAAGTATCACTAGCATTTGTTAAGTTAGGCACTTTGCCTAGTACTTTATATATCATCCCAATTAATCCTTCCAGGAAACTCATGAAGGCACTATCTGCATCTACAGAGAAGGAACGGAAAAGTTCAGTTTTTATGTAATATTCCATTCTTTTACCTGTTGATTTAAAATGTTTCATTCATCACAAAGTGAACGTATATACACGGATCTGTTTTTAACCCTTTATTCTGCTCCATTGACGTGTTCAGCTATTTATGTCTCACACCAAAGTCTTGTTTATTGTATCTTTTCCTATTTGATTCATTACACTTTTTCCCCCCAAAACATCTTAGTTGTTTTTTTTTTAAACAGATTTCCCCCTACAGTTTAATTTTATTTTGCTTCTTGTCTAGGGACTAAAAATACATGGCACTATTTACAAAAGACTGGAGAGTAAATAGTAAGTAAACGAGTCTTCCTCCCCTATATTTGATCATTCAGTTCTCCCTCGAGAGGCAACTGATGTTACCAGTCTCTTTTCTGCGTTTCTAGAAATAGTCCTTATGTATGAACTTTAAAATAAGTTTAACAAGTGCTATCAAAAAGTTCGGTTAACATTTTGATTAGAACTGAATTGAATTTATAGGTCAGTTTGAGGGAAAATTGACATTGATACTATTGACAGAGAGTAACATTGACATAGAGTGATTGACATAGTAGCGTGTCATAGTAAATTGACACAGAGTAACAAATCTTACAGCAGCTAGAATGTGTTTCCACTTCTTTGAGTCTTTACCTCCTTTGGTAAACTCACAAGTTTATTCATGTCTTGCACATTTCTGATAATATTTATGCTGAAGTAGATGAGTACTTTTTCATGTTTGGCAATAATGAATGGAACTTTGGTATGTAGGCTTCGTATCTTTCTTGTCAGGCTAAGAATTTCTCACTTGATTATCTTACATTTTGTATCTAGACAATGATATTGTTTACAAACAGTGCCAGTTGAATCCTTTTCTTCTTTATACTACTTTTCTTGTACAATTTTATTGGTTTAGTAAGACTTTTAGTAAACTCCTATGAATAGTAGCACAGTTCGAAGATAATACCACCTTTTCCCTGTCTTTGTGGAAATATGACTTCACACCACTAAGTATCACATTTGCTCTTTGTTCCCAGAAACTAAGTTTCCAGTTTCTAATAGCAGTAGGTATTAATCAAAAGCTTTTCAATATTTACTTAGATACTCAAATAGGTATCAAATAGATACTCAAATAAAGATACCTTTATTCCTTTAATCTCTTAACTTATTGAATTATAGGAATAGGGTTCCTGCTGTTGAACCAGTTTGCATCCCTAAAATTGAACTTACGTGGTCATAATGCGTTACTTTAAAAAATATTTAATTTAATATTTTTGCATCTATAATACTAAATACTTAATTTAGTATTTTGGATCATGAGATTAGGACCTTAAGTTTGAAGGCCTTGAATGCCAGGCTAAGGATTTCATAGCTGAAGAAGGCTGAGGAACAATGAAGTTTTGATCAATATTTTTAGCATCTTTAAAAATCTTACTGTAACCAGTCCAGTGATAAGACTTTATCTTCTGTTAATTGTCTGAGTCTCTTCTCTGCCCTCCCTGACTGAATATTTCTGACTGTCTTATTCTAGCCAGCATTGTTTAGTGACTATGGTTGCAAAATCTCTCCTATTCTTTTTGTATTAGAAGAGATGCATTCTATATTGACTTTTAAACATTTTAATTGGAAAGCAATCTATTTTAGGCAACTATTTTTTTCTTTCATGCTTTCATGCCATGTGTTTTTGCATAAGCATGGCTTGCCAGGAAGGAGTGCCGAGTTAGTTACGTGGATAGCAGCTCCATTGGGAAAGAAATGATTCCCAAAGGCCCCTCAGTGGGCTCTTACAGGAGCACCATAATATATGAGCATGGGCATGGTGACCGTACGTACCAGTTCTTCCAGGACTGTTCAAAGTCCCGGAAAAGGCCTGTCTGTTCCATTGTCAAACCATGTGTCCGTGTGCACATGGTTTGTTTTCCTGAAAACAAGGTCACCGTAGGCGGAGGAAGACCGGCTAAAATTCATCACATATGCTGGAAAGCCTAAGATATGTCAAAGAAGTAAACCCCCAACAAATCTCGGTGGGGAGCATGTCTGTTAGCCATTCTGGACCCCTAAAAATAACCCTCCAGTGGCCAAGGTGTCAGAGGCCACCCAGTGTTTTTCAGGCCAGGTGGAGGAAGCAGCAGATGTTCAGAGGACTTGTCTAACTCCTTGGGTTCCATTTGCCTGGACTTTGGGTTTTGAGTTCTCCCAGGGAATGGGTCTCGATCCCTATGGCTGACTGCTTGTTGTCCCTCTATCCATCCGCCCCTTCTTTCCACAGTGACAAGGCTTAACTGAGTACATGGCCATCCAAAGGTGACATTTTCCTTGCATCTAACTAAGTAGTCACGTGACTAGGTTCCTCCCCTGAGCCTATGAACAGAAGTTAAAAGTACCACTTCCAGATCTTTTCCGTAAAATAATTAGGTACACGCGGCTCATGCTACATTTTCTACTTTCCCAGAAGTGGCAGGTAGAGGGAGTAAAGAAAGACCACAGATCACATATCTGCCCCTCATTCTCCTATCATAAAGGTGTTATGTACCTCTTCAAGGCTTTCCTAAGAGGTAGGGGACAGTCACCCTTTGGCAGGTGGAGACCAGGAGCTGTTTCAACCCTCTTCTATGTTTGGGGACATGCCCACAGTGGGCATGCTGGTTGGGGACAGGATCCACTTCCCACTAAAGAAGCCCCAAAGGCCTGTTACTTCATATGAGAGACCAGAACTTAGCCCCACAGACACCCCCGTCTCTGAAGAAAGCGATCTAGAAAAGCAGGGGCAGTCTAACGCAGCTGGAGAGATGCAGAATAATTATACAGCAGTTAAACGTGTATTAGTTCAAAACACCAGGCAAGACTGAGAAATTAAGTAGCGCTGTATAACAGATAATAATCAGGCATAATGAAATAAAGTTAAAGGGAAAAATCTAAATTATAAGCACAAGGGAAAATTCTAATATCAAGCTAACTAGATTATTACAAAACGTTTTAAGAATTCCAGCAGGGTTCCTGCTTCTCCGCAAGGCAGATTAAACAACACATTTTTTAACTTTAATTATAGCAGGAAAACCTAAATGTTGGTTAAAACTTAAAGGGTAGACTCCCTGGGTTGGCGCGTTAGTAAAAATCTCCAAGGAGAAATTACACTCAGAGGCACACGTTGAAAAATATAAATAAATGAATTTACAAATCAATAAAACAAATTTTAAAAGATACATGGTCCTCTTCTGCAAATGGTGCTGGAACAACTGGACACACCCATGTCAAAAAAAATGAATCTAGACAGAGATCACACCCTTCACAAAAACTAACTCAGAATGTAAAACTCAGACCTAAAGGTAAAGTACAAAACTAGAACTTCTATAAGAGAACATGGGAGAGAATCTAGATGAGCTTGGGCTTGGTGATGACTTATTAAGTCCAACACCAAAGGCACACTCTAGAAAGAAAGAACTGATGAGCTGGAGTTCATTAGAAGTAAAGGCTTCTGTTCTGTGAAAGACAGTGTCAAGAGAACAATAGGACAAGCTGTGGACTGGGAGAAACTATTTGCAAAAGAATATCTCACAAAGGACTGTGATCCAAAATATACGAAGAACACTTAAAACTCAACAATATGGAAACAAACACCGTGATGACAAAGGGGGCCAAATATTTTAACCAACGCACCTGAAAAGATGCTCACATATCATCAAGGAAATGCAAATTAAAACATTAAGAAGGCACTATACACCTATTAGAATGATGGAATTCCAGGACACTGACACCACCAAATGCTGGGTAGGTTGTGGGGTCACAGACACCCTCCTTTCCTGCTGATGGGAATAGAAGGTGGGACAGGCCACTTCAGAAGACAGTTTGATGGTTGCTTGTAAAAGTAAATATGCTCTTAACCTTGTGACCTAGCCATCATATTCCTTGGGATTTACCCAAAGGAGCTGAAAATTTATTTCCACACAAAAACCTGCACCCAACATTTATAACAATTTTATTCACAATTGCCAAAACTTGCAGCCAAGATGTCCTGTGGGGGTAACTGGAGTAAGAACTGTGGTCCCAGCTGGTCAGTTGGCCTCAGCCACCTTGCAAGGGCTCAGCAACGGCCTCAGGCAGGTGGCTTCGTATTGGACAGCACAGACCGGATCAAGGAAACTAGGAGTGGTAGTGGGTGGGTAGGGGGGGATCCTCCAGTGGCATTTTTAAGAAAGTCGCCTCCCACCCTCACGGAGGGTGGTATCTCTGGGAAGCTCACACACAGCCCGGAAGGCAGCGTGGCTGCGGGAGGCCCGTGGAAAGTGGGCGGGGCCCGAGCAGCAGGGGTGGGACACCCGGGGACTTGGCCCTGACCCGTGCCCTCTGCCTGCTTGGCCCCGGGCGTTACCAGGGAGTCTGGCAGGCTGCCTGGGCGAGCCGGTCCTCCAGAGGGGGTGCAGACAGGTACAGAAACTAGCAAGGGGTCAACCAGACGCTGCGCCTCCTCCTGGGAGCCCCCACCTTAGCTAGGACTGGTGCTGAGTGCCGGTCTCACAGGCCCATACCCAGGATTCCTGCGGCCCTCCTGTGCCTCTAGGGATTGTCGCATTACCCCCAAACATAAACACCCTCGTGCTATTTTGTCTCTGTTTCCAAAAAGGTGCCTTTATGGCGTCTCTGCGCCAATCCGCCGAAAGCCTAATTGCCCTATTATAAAGGCGGGCCTTGTTTCTTCCGAACCTGCCATCAAAGGTCTCCCAGGCTCCCTACCAAACACTGTGAGCAGCTTCCCCCTTTTTACTGGAGGGGAAGCGGGCTGAGAAGCCAGCAGCTACCTATAAAACTGTGAATCAGGCAGGAAGCCAGCGCCTCGCCCTGCCTATTAGCATGACAGGGGAAGGGTGTTCAGTAAGCCCAGGGAATCCTTCCTAGATGCCTGAGTCACGTGTCACATTCCACCTTAGGGAATGTTTTACCAGCTTGCAGCTCACCCTCCTAACCACCTTTCCACAGAAGACTTAAAAAAGGATTTACACATGCAGGATGATGAACATGGTCTAACTTTTTCGTAATGAATCACACTTAGGGTTATGGCTAACAATTCTTAAATTATGTCATTTTGGATTCTTCTCTAGCTGTCACTTCTGTACCTGGTCCTTGTTTGCTCCTCTCTTTTTCAAAAGTTCCATCTTCCATTGGCCGACGTCTGAAAAGCCAGATGGGTCTATCTGCTAGAAATGTGTGCAAACTAAACGTCAGTAAGTCATGAAGAATGATCAAAGCTCCTCTCTCTTAAGACTTGCTTATGTGCTTGGGTTTTATCAATTATTTGAGCTCCTCAGAGATTTTTTTTTTAATACAGTTTTCCCCCGCAAAGTCCACTTATCTACAGATAATTGACGAGTACCTTTATTTGCTGGTAAACATTACTTCCTAGGTTATACCAAGGTTCCCTACCCTTCATCTTATGTAGTCTTTTAGGATACTGGAGAAAATTATTCCAGTTTAGGATTCAAGCTTAGGAAACTTCGGGAGAACACACAAAGCTAGTATTATGTGCTGTATCAAACGTTCTCATTTTTCACTAACCTCTGGGCACATTTACAAATATTCTTAAAGAAAGCCTTCATAGCTTATTATCTACCAAAGGAAAAATGGAAACCAAACCTGCTCTCCCTCACACCTACCTTTTAAAAAAATATTCATACAGTTGCTTACTCTGAAAATGGGCAGGCACGTGATGGCCCACTGGCACCATTGTTTTGGAATCTACTCTAATGGTTGTTTTGATGGAATCTGAGGTCCCTCTGTTTTCTTATCCTCGGGAGCATTTCTCCTTTGCTCCTAACTGTCTAAGCCCCTGAATACCATGAGATCTTGACAAGTACGTCTCATTCTCGATAGAGGGAGAGGTATCGGTGCTCCTTATGCTCCCTTCAGATGAGGGCAGAACAAGGAGTGTCCCTGGGAAAAAGAACCCAGCATGGGAGCTGGTGGCGAGTGGACAGCGGGGCAGGGGCGGGGATGGGGGGGGCAGGTTTACTGGTGTTTATATCTTCATGGGAACCAAAGGTGAAACAGATGGTCCCACCATCTCAAAAAGTGTTGCTGCTACTAAGCAGGATAGGAGAAGGGTGGAGAAAGGGATGTGACTTGGTGGGGTTGCCTAAGCGGGAACCTCATTGACAATCCCCTAAAAGAGGTTGCATCAAATCATGAGGGGGAAGAGGCTGGATTCAAAGGACAGCAAATAAGCCCGCACGGGAAAACCCAAGTTGACTAAGAGGCCCTCTTCCTTCCTTCTCAGAGAACACAACCATCTCAAAGCTGGAGAAACATCTGAAAGCTCATAGCAATGTTGATTCATCAGATAAGACACACAGAAGCGACACCTTTCCAGGAAGTCTGCCACGGCAGGGGTAAAGCCGCAGGTAAGGAAGCAGGTGTAACTAGATACAGCCCTGCTGCGTTTCTGACTCACCTTTTGACTACGCTCGTCTGGCTTCACTATGCCTCAGCCTGTCCACCTGTCCAATGGGAGGGGAGGGGGGGTGAGATTGTTTGTTTGGTAAAATTCCCTGAAATCTTTGGCGAAGGGTTCTTCAAAAGGGCGAGGGAGGATAATTATCCCTGAGTTGTTAGGTATGGGGTTGCCATAAATAGGGTCTGGAATAGGATTGCAATGTCATGTACCTGTTTACAACAATAAATGGGGCCTCGGAGGGTCCAGGAAAAAGCTTGGTCAGAATTCTTTGGACATGCATTTAGGAGAGCAGAGACTTGGCCTTCCCGAGGACCAGATGCCTGTGTGAGCACTTCTGGCCAAGACTGTCCTTCATCCTTAGGCCGGCTCCTCAGTGTGACCCGCTCGTGGCAGCTGTAGATGAGGGCGTGTTCTGGATCATCTCAGAGACTGGCCCCAAATATAATCCGTACTGAAGTGGTGTGGCTGCATGTGTGCATGTGTGTGTGTGTGCACACGTGTGTGTGTGCACGTGGGGACACTTTCTTGCCAACTCGGAATATGCCTTTAAAATTACAGTAGGTAGGGGGCCGTGGTTGGCTCAGTCAGTGGCTCGTGTGACTTTTGATCTCGGGGTTATGGGTTCCAGCTCCACGGTGGGCAGAGAGATGACGTAAAAGTAAAATCTTCAAAATAAACGCATAAAATAAAAATACAAAAAGTAAGTGTAAAAACGTGCCTGAGCCATCCCCTGCTAAGTCAGTTCTAGGACACACGTGTCCATGTGTGTTAAATCTAGTGGTGGTGGCCAGCAGCAAGGGTTCCTTAGCCTGTAATATTCACAGACTAATATGGTGGCATCTGGCACAAAGACTGTGGCATATTCTGGAAGGATGGGTCAGGGAGTCGCAATACTATTGGGGAGGGATGGGAGCCAGGATGTTGGCCGGGGCAGGCTTTCCTACCAACCAGTAAGAACCCTCTGGGCCTGGGCCAGGGATAGACACCAAAATGCAGTGTGCGACTTCGTCCGTTATCACAGGACACGTAGGTGGACACATGTGGGACTTACTAAAGTATGGGACAGCCAAATGTTAAGCTTTACCCAAGTGCCATGGTGAGATGTCCCTTCTCCTTTCATCTGAACGCAGAGTTAAGGGACAGGAAAACACTTCTAAAGAAAGGACTTCATTATTGACCTAAGCATCAGGGACACGTTGGAACTCACTCTCTTCCTCCTGCTCTCTCCCACTGCTCTCAAACCCCTTCCCTTATTATTCTTGTTGCTCTACGTGATTGATTTTATTATTTTAGGCACCTAGTACAGAGTAGTTGTTCAACTGATATTCAGTGAATGAATGAAGACAAGCATGGGAATTTTCAGAAATACACTGTGGAGTAGCCTGGTGAAGGATGTTGAGGGAGGAGCATGGCAGGTGAGCAGAAGGAAGGCAGTGGGGGGAGACTGCAAAGTGACCAGCCCTCTCCTTCCTGGTCGCCCTTCATCTGGGCCTCACTCACTGCATGGCTGCCTCCCCTGCCAAGAGCCTCCCACCCTGTGGGAAACGGATGTTGCGTTATCTGCTCGGGGAATGATTCTGCGCTCTCAGGCCCTGGGAGGCCCAAGCCTAGATTGCCCGAGTTGGTCCATGCCTCCCTGGAATAGTGGAGGCCCTAGGAGGCTCAGTGTCATAC
>JAQQSY010004084.1:0-12541 GCA_028646535.1 Procyon lotor
TGGCCGCCATCAGACGGCTGGGCCTTGTCTTCCCCCGCTTCTAACCCCCCATCCAGGCTGCAGCCCCCTCAGCCCCCTATAGCTCGTTCCCCGCCCCAAGATTCAGGCAAACCCCGTCCTCTATCTGGAAGCCCCTCCCTCTAGGAAACTCCCAGAATTTTCTTCAAAATGGCTGTACAATTTCCACGCATATCTGTCTCCCCAGGGGGCTGCCAACCCCCAGAGGAAGGGGTAAGCAAGCAGGCAATTTCCTCCATTCATTGACCACTTGTCCATCATGCCTGCTCTCTGCGAGGGCCTCACAATATGGAAGAAAAGTTAAGAGCACAGGAGATGGGCAGAGGCCAGCACCCTGGGTCCCGGCCTAAGGAGCCCACAGGACACCACCTCCTTACCTTTGGAGAGGTCGCCATGGCCGCACGTCTTCCTCTCACGCTCAGAAGCCTGACTCTACCAGCACAGAGCAGGCCAGTCTCTCAGGGGCGCTAGTGTCTTGCACCACAAGGTCCAGTCACGGGCCCGAGGTCACCGGTCTGGAAGCGGCAGAGCCAGAACTTTCTTTCTTTCTAAGACTTCAGCTTTTTACCGAACAGTTTACAGAGACGGATTAGTCACGCAGACCAAAGTGCACGTCCTCACGGGACTCCTCAGATTCTTCTTCTTTGCGTCCACTTGCCCCTCGGCGGGTCGGCAGTGGCGCACGAGGCCGGCCCTCCCGCGGGGGCGGCGGCGCAGGAAGATGGCGGACCGGAAGCCGCGAGCTCTCCCAGACCCACCGGGGCCCCGGGGCCGCGCTGCCCGCGCGAGCTAGTCACGGGACGGGGCAGCGCGCTCTCCCAGCGGGGCCTTTGCTTCCTCGGAAGGACGGAGCTTCTCGGGGGCGGCTGAAGAGAGGGCACGCAGCGCTGGCATTTGGAAGCTGGTTCTGAAGTTGGTGTTTATTTAACTGTTTTGGCGAACGAGGGGAAACAGCTCCCAAAGGGAGCGGTTATTGTCGCCCTCCGATAGGAAGTTTTATCCTCCCTGTGGGGCTGGCTATGGGGGAAGCCAAGGAGGGCCGCGAGAGGGTTCCTTGGCGAGCAATGCGACGGCGACGCGAATGTTCGGTGGGGTCAGAGTAGTCAGAGGCCTCCCTTTCCACGCAAACACTTCACCCGTCCCTCACCTGAGCAGCGCCTAGCCAGTGGGACACCTGCCGCTCCTCAGGGCTCTGTGGCTGCTCAGCTGTTCGAACGAGTTAACATTTTTATCCGGGCTTCAGTCCATCTCAAGTGGCCTGAGAGTCTTTCTGCCTCCTTCAAGTGACCTGGCGCTTCTCTGCTTGGATTTGTTTTATGCTGATTTTCTAGCTCGGATTTTCTAGCTCAGAGAGCACTTAGCTCCCCGCTTCCAAATGCGTGCGGCCGGCCTCACTGTTGCCTCCCCCATTCTGCGTCCAGGTAATGGTGACCCATATTTGAGGATGACAAAACAGGGATTAAGGTCCCAGAGCTGGTCTCCTAAGCAGGACTTGAACCCACATGGGGCTCCGTGCTCAGCGGGGAGTCTGCTTGAGATTCTCCCTCTCCCTCATCCTCTGCCCCTCCCCCGGCTCAATACTCTCTCCCTCTCTCCCTCTCTCCCTCTCTCTCTTCCTCTCTCCCAAAAATAAAAACAAAAACAAAAGATCTGCATCTACCCTACCGCCAGTGGTCCTGGATCTTGGGCCCAACCCGGAGGGTCTGCTTCCTCCCACTTCACCCTGGTCTCAGCAACCCGCCCCGGGACCCTCCCCTTGTTCTAAGCCTCCGTACCCTCCCCTTGTTCTAAGCCTCCGTGGTGTCCCCACTTCACATCCCCAGAGGCTCTGGCCCCACTCCACGCCCTACCCGCTGGTTTCCCTCTGCACTAACATCGGGAGACTGCCTGGCCTCCCATGCCACTCGGCCCACACCGCCCTCTGCTGGCCGACGGCAGCACTTGCACAGCCTTTCTGGGGCTTTGTCACCGTCTCCACTCGCGTTCGCCTTTCACATTGCAGTTCTCTGCTCCTTGGCCCTCCACTCCAAGATCTGCCGGGATCTCCACCGCCTCACCTGGACTCCCAGGTGGACCCACTCCCACCCGGTGCCCTCTGTCTGGCTTCAGCATGCCTTCCACTCCCCACCCTTTCAAGTATTTGGCACACTGACTAAATGCTCTGGATTTTCCAAGGCCACACTGTTTCCAGCTATTCTGTCCCATTGTCAGATCATTTGGCTCAATTTTTGGATCAGAAATAGAATCAATGGAAATTTATTGCACCTGGATATAATTTTTGTAATTGGTGCCACATGCACAGGATACAAAATTCAAAAGGCATCGAAGAAGATAGCGTACAAATGAAGTCTTTTCTCAGGCTTGGCCCCCAGGCCCCCAGCTCCCCTCCTCAGACATTGTGATTGCCGGCAGTTTCTCACCCTTCCGAAGATCGAAGAGCCCACAGATCTCTAGCCTGGATGGGACTGGCCATATTTCAGCAGCAGCATTGGCAATTTCTTAATCATTTATAAATTAAAAATTATTTAAAGAAAGAAATTAGAAAGCTCAGCTTCAATCCCACTCCCTAAATGAATTCACGTCATTTCTCTAAACTGCATTCTAATTTTTATCTATATGCACAGGGTTTTTTATTGTTTAATCATGGTAATGTAAGAAGTTTAGATCTACTCTCATTACGAATTTCAAACACACATTTCATTTTCATTATTTTTAATGGCTTACGTAATATTCATTTGGACTAAAACCCAATTATTGGGTTTTTATTTCAAGTTTTAACAATTATAAGTAATATCAGTATAACCACCTATAACTTTTTCCTTTGAATGATTGCTTTAGGATAAGTTCCCAGAGTGGTAGTATGGAGTGTAAGGGATAGTTCCTGTCACATTTAGCCAAAGAGCTCTTAGAAAGGTGACAGAAGTTTGCAAGGCCTCATGCAGAAATGAGGCTACATCTTACTCTCCTTCCCTAAAATACAATAATTATAATTATCAACAAAAAATGCTTCCTCATACTATTCTCACGTATTTTTGTAATAGATAACTCAGGTCAATGCCACCCATTTAGGTTTCTGTGTTTCATGTAGACTTCTGCTAGAAGCAGTCCTCAGAGCTAATGGGAAAAAGATGACCGGCTGGCTTTCTAGGACCTCAGAGAGGTGTTTGTGGTGTCCCACATGGAGGGCAGTTTGGCAAGGTCATGAGTGAATGGACACATTCTCATTCTCTCTCACTCTCCCTTTCTCTCTCCCCCCAATCCTCGGTGATATTGTTCCATATCCACCAAGCTCTTTTTATGTGATCTCTTGGGGCACCTGGGTGCCCCACTTTAAAAGTGATCTCTTGGGGCACCTGGGTGGCTCAGTCGTTAAGCGTCTGCCTTCAGCTCGGGTCATGATCCCAGGGTCCTGGGATCGAGCCCCGCGTCTGGCTCCCTGCTCAGCAGGAAGCCTGCTTCTCCCACTACCATTCCCTCTGCTTGTGTTCCCTCTCACGCTCTGTTTCTCTCTGTCAGATAAAAAAAAAAAAAGTGATCTCTTTTTGGGGCGCCTGGGTGGCTCAGTGGGTTAAAGCCTCTGCCTTCAGCTCAGGTCATGATCCCAGGGTCCTGAGATCGAGCCCCACATCGGGCTCTCTGCTCAGCGGGGAGCCTGCTTCCCCCTCTGTCTCTGCCTGCCTCTCTGCCTACTTGTGATCTCTCTCCTCTCTGTCAAATAAATAAATAAAATCTTTAAAAAAAAAAATGATCTCTTTTTGAGTGTCATTGCAGCTATATTTTCCTTAGTGTATAAAATGTGTATAAGACCCTCCCACTCTGGAGAGTGAAACTTGGACTTGGACTCTGCACTCACTAGTTATATCTCTCAGACAAATCACTCAGCCTATTAGAGGCTAGTTTCTATCAATAAAATGAGAGAAAATAATATCTGTCTATCTCACATAGTTGTGAAGGGCAAATGAGAAGATGCAGAGGAATGAGAACTATTGCAAATAGCGAGTTGCTCTTGAAATGTTCTAAGGACTCTATGAGACCGTATGATTCTTCTCATTTCAAACCTCACCTCTTACTGATTCTGGGAAAAATATTATTGCATCTTTAACTATTGACTTAGTGCTAACCCAGGAACTCTAACAAAGGATCCATGCAGAAATTGTGATGCTGAGCTCTGTTCCCCAGAATGGCCCTCCTGAAATCTTTCATTTCTTAGTTTAGTTTCTTAAAATTCTGGATATATTGCTCAAGGGGTTTTTTGTTTTGTTTTTTTAAACCAATTTAAGTGCAATTTCTGCTTTGTACAGCCTAAACAACACTCTCAGTTTGTCTTTTGCAATGATCATTACCTTCATTCTTAATTCTGATCTTCTCTCACTTGAGAGGATATGGTGGCCACTTCATTTCTTTGAAAAGAGGTTCCAACCGTTTTCTGAATTCTGTGTGTGGCTCCCTGTGGTTGCTCTTTGTCAGGGTTAATTAAAACAAAGTTTTTTGTATGTTCTCTCTTCTTTTTTGAGTGATGACACTTTTTCAGGGAGGCCACATTAATTTTTCCAGCTTAATGCATTCTCCCTTAAGTTACTTTAGTGACTGATATCTACTGTATTACTGGAAATTCTTTAGTAAAATTTCTGGTTGATTTTAATAGAATTTATGATTAGGAGCTTTATTGGGTTTCTATTCACTCCACCATCTTCCTGGATTATTTCCCTACCCTGTCAGTTCTTTCTATCCTCTGGTTCAATAGAGTCTGGAAAGAACCCAAGGACCAAAGATGGGATTAGAAACAGAGAGACAAACATTTTCAATAGAAAATTGGAAAATGTCTTTTTGTGCTTTGTTGCTGCTGTTAAGAAAAGGGGAGCAAGGATGTAGTACTGAAATAAAATCTTACCACAAACCCTTAACCTGAGGGTTAACTTAACTGCCTTCCTAAGGTTTCTGAACCTTCCAGGCATCTTGCAAGCAGCAGAGGCTATGTTGGTTTCTCTAGCTATAAATGAAGGAGATGCTAAATTATTCCAAGGTCTTTTTCCAGCTCTGAGTTTCTTCCCCATTAAATAACATTTAACCTGTAGGTTCAGGCATTCATTGATGTGACCAGAATTATCCCCACTTCTGCTACCTCACCCTCAAAATGCCCACGTGTGTGTATGTGCCCGTGCGTGCGCATGCATGCACATTCACGCGCGCACACGCTCACACCCCTACTCTGATTTCCTCATTTGCAAATTCTTCAAATCAACTGTTATTAAACGTAAAATGAACCTGTGAAAGGGACAGTGAGGGAACTGAACAGAAAACTAGTCTCTCTGGAATCATGGCAGCTCTGCCTCCCCAGATCTGCTTCAACACGTGAGGTGCCTAAGAGTAGAGCCCACAGGACAGCACCCACAACCCAGCATGGGTGAGGCACCGAGTCTCCACCCAGTCTGGACTCTGAGGGGCAGCCCTGTCGCCCTCTGGTGGACACACTGTGGAATCGCAGTCTTCCCTGCCTAGGCAAGGGCACAGGAGCGCACCTGGGAAGAGAGCCCCTGATGGCTCTGCCCGAGAGACCTGAAACCCAAACCAAGGGACAGGCTAGGTCCTCGCCTCAGAAATGGTGGACTCGTGTCATTTTGAAGCACGCTATCCTTGCAGCTGTTAGACTTGAGGCTCAAGAAGACTAGGCTGGATTTCAAACTAGGCGATGTTGAAGGGCCTACATCTTTGCTAATATTTTAGGTAATCCCCGCAAGAGAACATTTAATTCAGACAATTCAGAATGAAGTTTCCCGCCCCAGGGCTCTCGTCTCTCCTTTGAACTTTGGTTACTCTTCCTTTACATGGGCCAAACTTCTGTCTCAAGAGGACATCTGTGACAACTACTAGCACAGAAGTGAGGGGTGGGATAGTTTCAACAGCCTGTGAATGGGAGGGTGTGGCTCCCTGAAACACTGATCCCCCAATAATGAATGTGTGTCCCTTCACCTAGTCATTTATGTAAGCAACAAATATTTGTTATTCGGGGCTATTTGCTTTCAGACTTCTTCCGTGTCCTCTCCAAACACTGTTCCCTGTTTACCCTCACCAACTGCCTTCCACTGGAATGGCCAACGGGAGGCCCTAACAACAGGTGAGAGGTTGGCAAGCAAGACAAACCAGGTTGGGGCGCCTGGGTGGCTCAGTGGGTTAAAGCCTCTGCCTTCGGCTCGGGTCATGATCTCAGGGTCCTGGGATTGAGCCCCGCATCGGGCTCTCTGCTCAGCAGGAAGCCTGCTTCCCTCCTCTCTCTGCCTGCCTCTCTTCCTACTTGTGATCTCTCTCTGTGTCCAATAAATAAAATATTTGAAAAAAAAAAAAGACAAACCAGGTTTTTTTTTCCATCCCTCTCTCCATATTTTGAGCATCATTTTCCTGCGATGGCCCCACGTCCTCACCAGACAGCCCCTCCCTGCAGGGTCCCGGGCCGTGCCTGCCATGGTAAAGCCTCAGCTTCCAATTCTAGTGACATCATCCCTCCCATGCGTCCTTCAAGCCCTAGTGGTAGAAGCAACTTCCTGTGCGTGCTAAGAGCTGGTTGTTTCTTCAGCCCATTCAGCTTCTCACCTCTGTCCATTACCTGTGTGATCCATCCCCTGTTTTAAAGTCTCTCTTTGAAGTGCCCAGGATGATGGTGTTGTGGCTGGGACTAGGGACACAGCAGTGAGTAAAACAGGCTCAGTTCCCCATCACATGTTGCTCATAGTCAATCACGGAAAATAAATACGAAATCAACAATCTTGGTATAAGTATTTTAAAAGGGAATTCCATAGGAACGTAGAGCAGAGAGGCCTGATCTAAAATACGAATAAATTTTGCAGCTCCACAGGTGCCACTAGAGAGTCTAAGGAAGGGGCACCTGGTCGCTCAGTCGTTAAGCGGCTACCTTCAGCTCAGGTCATGATTCCAGGGTTCTGGGATCAAGTCCCGAATCAGGCCCCCTCCTCCTCGAGAGGCTTCCTTCTCCCTCTCCCCCTGCTTGTGTTCCCTCTCTCGCTGTCTCTCTCTGTCAAATAAATAAATAAAATCTTTTTTAAAAAGAGAGAGAAAGAGAGACTGTAAGTAACTGGGTCTTTACACCGAGTTACAGGGGCGGCACGGTAAGTGTGAAAGCGACCTCTTAGCCTCCCTGGCTCCAGCAGGGAAAAGGAAGGGTCTCAAGCAAGGGCTTAGTTGGGGCTTTCAAGCAGGATTCCGTTCATGGTAACTATGTAGAAACAGGAATGGGGTTGTTCTGTCAGCCCGCAGTTATTTGTCTGCCACTTAAGCTCTGCCTGGTCCCGCCAGGGGAGGAGCCAGAATCGTGGAGGAATGTATCGTCCATCCCCCTGGCAACCTCCAAAAGCATGGGAGTCAGGCAATGCCCACCTCTGAGAAAATGCTTTCCGGAACACTGAAGCTGCACCATGACAGGATTTTCTAGGCATCCTCCCAACCGAGCCCCACGTGATGAGAGTGAGGACAGCTTCCTAGTCCTGCCTTGACAGGTTCCTGTTACTGTCCTGCTCAGCTCGGGGAGCCCTTATCTTCTCCACTGAGCCCATCAGTATTGACGAGTTAGAGATTAGCTTAATAATACCTCGACTCCTCTTGCCAAATATGAAAGCTCTAAACTTATAGAGCAGGTGAGGCGGACATACTTCCTTCACCTTGACCTTTTAAATCACTGTTTACAAGATCAAAAGTGTATTTTTTGAATGGAGGTTTTCCAACTGCATACTACAAGCGAGAGTCATTACTCAAATGTGTGGCCATTCCAAGCCACCCTGTCTTGCAGAGTTCCCTGATACGGAATGAGGGAGAGAACACGTTTGAGAGTCCTCTCCTCTTTCCAAGTTCACTGCCCAATCTCAGTTCACATTAGAGCCTAATACAGCTAATAACATTTCAACTCAAAACACTACCACCCACAAAGCTCTGGTCTTGCCTTTGAACTCCAATTACTTATAGTGTCAAAACTCATGACTCAGGAAGTCATGATGGGTAGGATGCTTGGGTGGCTCAGTCAGTTGAGCATCTTGCCTTGGGCTCAGGCCGTGGTCCCAGGGTACTGATAACGAGTCTGGCATCCAGCTCCCAGGTCGGTGGGGAAGCTGCTTCCCTCTCTGCCGCTTCCTCTGCTTGTGCTCTATCCCCCTAATAAATAAAATCTTAAAAAAATAAAAAATGGTCATGATGGATCAGTTATGGTAACTGAGTCAGACCAAGAAAAGGGGGGAGCCCAGGTGTTGCCCGAGACTCTGGGCTCCATGAGAAAATCAAGCCCTAATGCCCTAAGGCATCTATTGTATGTAATAAATTAACCTGCTTCTAGAATGGTACTAGCCAAGTACCATCCTTGGGAGAATTGAGAAAGGAGTTGCCCAGATAATATTCTAGAGACCTCGATTCTCTTCTGGAGCCCCTGTTGAGTAAGGCTGGCCCAATAGCAAAAGCTGGTTCCAGGAATACTTCTGTCACTCTCTTGAACCTGTCTAGTTCAAAGGGCCACACACAAATGATTACACGCACAGCATTAGCACTAGTCTGGGAGGAATGTTTATTTTAAGAATATGGGTATAATAAAGGCATAGCGAGAGAACCTAGAAAAGCAACCAAAGTCCCCCCTCACTCCCCCTCAAGCCTAAGAAGTCCACACCCTGGTCTCCTGACTGCCTTTTATCTTCCTTCTACAGGTGCGAGACTCAGCAGATGCTTATCAACTTAACAAGGTGCCCATTCCACGAACCAAACCCATTCAATTTTAACAGAAAATGATCAAAAACAGACCTACTTTTATCCGACCTGATCACCTTTGCAGGGTCCATTTTCTGGAGAGATCTCCATAGGAACGCCTACTCCCAGCTACCCCCACAGAGTCTTGTGGGCCGGGAGAGGACTAAGACACTGGAGTGAGGAGCGTGTGGGGCACGGGAGGAAGGATTGTGTTACCTGCCTAGAGCCTCCAGAACCCTGCTCCCGAGGGCCGGGAGAGAGCTGGGCGGAGGGCAGGGGAGAGATGCAGTGGAAGAGTAGGAAAAAGGTGTAGATAAATAACACTTAGTTTAGCACTTTTTTTTAGCAGTTGTTTTCTGGATGTTTCATTCTTCATTTCCTAGCCCCTCAGTTAGATTGTAAATTCCTTGAGTGCAAGGACTAAGTTCATGCTGTAAATCTTTAATCTCCTAGGTGTTTAGCACAGTGCTTTCCCTGCAGATGCTTAATCAGCATACTGTTGATTAATTAGAATCTGCTTTGGGGAAAAAATGTGTATCCTTGCAACAATTACAGTATGAGGTTTATGTGAAAGTACTGTGTGAATATCATAAGGCTTAAAATATTGTATGCTTGGGCCCTATGAGCCAACCTGTCCCATCAAGCCTCATGGGAGCCCCCCACCCCCACCCCACCCGAATATCCGACAGAGATAGAATCCAGAGATGGCTAGGGAGTCTCTCCTCACCACTGGAATTGAGCAGAGCTTCCCCCAGAGACAGAGCCTAAAGGCTTCTTTCTCAATTTTCCAGAAAGAGTAGCCAGGACAGAAACTGAGGACAAAACAACCCTCCCCCCCCACCCCACCCACCTCCTGCTGACACACATCCCACCGCTGCTCTCACCCCACCCCCACATGAACACCTGCTTCAGGACTGAATTCTAGAGTCTCACTAATAGTCAGGAACCAGCTAATACTGCCTCCCCCAGGGTTTGCAGCTCAGCTGGGCGGGGGTCTGGTGCTCCTCTGTGGTCTTGGAACCTGTGGGATCTGACTGCACATTTCAGGCTGGGCCTCTCAGGGTCCCGATCCCTGGCATGGGTCTCCCATTGGTCTCTCCACCAAAGGCCTGAGCTCTGGGATGACTATCCTGCCGTGCAGTCAGGCATGCCCTCTGGCTCTGCTCCAAGGCAAACTTGGTCTTCCTGTTTCTGCCAGTCTGCAAGAAATTAACATTCAACCATCATGACCTTTATACCATATTTATCAACCTTAGCAAAGGGAAATCTGGACTTTGAAAGCTATTCCGCAGGCTTGACTGCCCAAAGAAGTTCAAAGAACAACCTAGCCAATTGTGTCAAAGTTGATGGCGTTCTCTAGACCCATGACTAATACATTTTTATTCAATATATTTTAAGTCGCTGTACTCAAATAGGCAATAAGACCTGGAAAATGATCTGCCATTCTGATCCCAGAGTACCCAGGAAACTTTCCAGCTCAGTGAACTCTACACAAATAGAGACAGCTTAATATGCTATAGGACAGTGGCTTTCAACATTTTTAGCTCCCCAGTAAGAAATGCAAGTTAAACAGCAACCCAATATACAGACACAAACATGCACACATGCACGCATGCACACGCACACCTCTACATATCAGAAACAAAGCTTTCTTAAAACAGCACTGCCTTAGAGAAAGATGCATGTGAAAGAGATTTATTAAGAAATATTTTCGGGGGCGGGGCGGGGAAAAAAAAAGAAATATTTTCAGGGGCCCCAGCTCAACAAGGCCTAGAGACACTTGAGCAGAGCCTGTGTTCTCCCTCCCCCTGCATTTTTCTAAGGGCCTTCCTAGGCCCCATTAAAAAAAAAGAAAGAAAGAAAAATAAAAGAGTTAGAGGAGGTGAGGAGGCTAGGCTGCATAAGGTGCAATATTCAGCCAAGTCACATAGAGGGTAATCTGGACTTGGGGGAGGCAGGGGGACACTGTGGGTCACAACTCAAAGGCATCTCAATGAGAAGACAAAAAGAGCAAGAGTATGTATAGCTCATCTGCAAAGGTCTTTGGTTAAGGGCTGTGGAGGGAGGGAAGGGACATTCCTAGGCCCCCCGGGTCTCCCATACCTTCCAATAACATTCTGGCTTTGGGGAAGGTCAGGCACTGGATTTCCCCCTCCCGGCACAGAAATACAGGGATCCCAGCGGGTGTGGGCAGGGCAGAGACTGGTACATTTTGTACTCTGGTTTTCATCGCTGCATTTTGGTTTATTATTTGCTGGCCATGGATTTGAATATCAGCACAGCCACTTATGATCTGTTATGTTACCTGCTTGAGGCTCTTCTTCATTCCTAAAATGAGAATTTGCTCCTTGTGGTGAGAATCAGATTTGACACAGATATCCCTAGCAAATGGTAGGCACTCAACTTGTAGCGATTATGGCTAATAAATGTATCCTCAAAATGACTCCAAAGAGTGGTACAAAAATCTTTGTATGCTCTTGACTGTATTCAAGACAGGCATGCATAAACACCCAAGTGGTGGAGTGTGGGCTCCTTTGCGGAGATACAACACGCGTCTACACAAAGATTCACCACCTCCTGCCTCCACATCTTTGTTTTTATTCCCTTTGACTAATGAAGCTCATTTGAGCTCTGTCTTAAATGTCTCTCTTTCATAAAGCTTTTCCAGACCACTCAAACTAAAAATACTCTCTTCCTCCTTTGAATTGCCATGCCATTCTACTTGAAATTATTTTATGGCACTTTTTCCACTTTCTTTTTTCCTCTCTGCAATAGCTATTAAAATCCTGTCTTGGGAACAGATAGACAAATCAATGGAATGAAATAGGATCCAGAAATAGGCTCAAATACATATGGGAATAATAAAGAAATCAAGGCACAGGGGAAAAACTCCAACAGGGCTGAGATAACTGGCTGACCATTGGGGGAAAAAGTTAACCTGAATCTCTATCTCACTTCTCATACAAAAACAAGTATCAGATGGCCCAAAGATTTAAACATACGCACAAATACTGAGTAACTACATGAAAACATGAGTAAATTTCTTTACCTTTCGGAGCATGACATAAAAGTCAGAAGCCATAAGAGAAAAGAGAAATAAATTTGATTCCATAAAAATGTAAAACATCTATATGACATTAAAAAGACATAAATTCAAAAGGCAAACTGAGAAAAATATTTGCAACTCACGACAGTTAATGTCCTTCCACGAAGAGTTTATAAGAATACATAAGAAAACAGAGTAGACCACCCAATAAAAGTGGACAAAGGACATGAATAAGCAGTTTATGAAACAAGAAATACAAATACCTATAAACATATGAAAAGATATTCAACCATCTTAATAAAGAAATGTAAATTAAAAAAAAAAATGTTTTCACCCAGATTAGCAAAAATTAAGATGTTTGGTGAAACTACACGCCAGGAGGGCTGAGAGGAGCTGGGCACCATCACACTGAACTGCCCTTTAGGAAGGTTCCCTGAGACCGGAGAAGGGCAAGCTTTTCTGGAGGGCAACTGACAATTTCTATCAAGTGCCAAAGGTACACTTAATGGCTTAAGGGCTTAATGACTCAACTATTGACATGGGTTTAGTATGAGTTCTCCTAGCTATGTGTACAAAGATGCTATTGCAACATCATCTATATTTGAGGAAAGTAAAAAACAACTAAAAACAACAGAGGACTGACAAATGAGAGTCCATCCAGATAATGAGAGAAGGAACAAGAATAAAGTAGGTCAAGGGCCCTGCTAGTCAAGGATCTCCAAGATATACCAAACAGGTTGA
>JAQQSY010004086.1:0-12540 GCA_028646535.1 Procyon lotor
CTCTCCCTCTGCCTGCCTCTCTGCCTACTTGCGCTCTCTCTCTCTGTCAAATAAATAAATAAAATCTTTTTTTAAAAATGAAATAATTTGTTTCTACTTTATTATTATAAAAAATAAACTTTAATATAATCTAGTGAGCCTTTTCTTTTTTTTTTAAGATTTTGTTTATTTATTTGACAGAGAGAGAGAGATCACAAGTAGGCAGAGAGGCAGGCAGAGAGAGAGGGGGAAGCGGCCTGCTGAGCAGAGAGCCCGATGTGGGGCTCGATTCCAGGACCCTGAGATCATGACCTGAGCCAAAGGCAGAGGCTTAACCCACTGAGCCACCCAGGTTCCCCAATTGAGCCATTTTCTGATGAAACCTGGGATTTGCTTCAAAATAAACTGGCCCAGGGGGAGGGGGAGGGAGGGAGGATAGAAGGAAGAATGGATTGGAGAAGGTTGGCCATGTGTTTATATTGTTGAATCCGGGATGATAGGGATAATGGGACTTCCCTATACTGTTCTTTCTACTTTCGTAAATGTTGGAAAATTTACCACAATGAAGTTTTTTTAAAGTTTGAGTGCATGAGAGTATTACCACTGAAACTACAATGATCCTTGGCAGCGGCTCTTTCAGTGTATCATTGACAAGTAATTCTGCGTGGCCATGGTGGGTTTTCTTTTCTTTTTTTAAGATTTTATTTATTTGTAAGAAAGAGAGCACAAGCAAGGGAAGAGGCAGGCAGAGGGAGAAACAGGCTCCGACTGAGCAGGGAGCCAGATGTGGGGCTCTATCCCAGGACCCTGGGATCATGACCTGAGCCGAAGGCAGACGCTTGACGACTGAGCCACCCAGACATCCCCATGGTGGGTTTTCTTAAATATCTTACATTGTTTTTCTCCCTCTCAATACAGGTTAAAGATGAATCCTTGTTCCATTCCAAGAGAATAGACCTGACAATAAATGGGGAACAATTGGATCTGGATCCTGGTCAAACTGCAATTTACTATGTTGATGAAAAACCACCTGAATTTTCAATGCAAGGTCTACAAACTGGTATCATTGCTGTCATTGTGGTTGTGACTCTAGCAGTTATTGCTGGAATTGTTGTGCTGGTGAGTATAGAACAAGTCAACTTTCCCTTAAGGTCATATTCTTTCAAGAAAAGACAACAGCGTGTGAGAGGTACATATCTGTTCTGGAACATGTTAATGAAGCAAAAGCTTCATTTTTTATAATTCCCTATAGTGAACAAATCTCTTGAATTTGGTCCTTTTTTTATAAAACAGTCACTTTCTGAAGCAAGAAAATATACTAATCTGAGAAAAGCTCATAACCGAGCCCCTTACAGGTCAGTCACGTGGCCATCAGGCAGCAAATGTCTGTCAGTTCTCTTGCTGCAAACGGTCCAGCAGTCCTGCAGGCATCAGTGCAAAATCCCTGAACTCCCAAACTGTTCAGTGAAATGCAACAACAGAACCCAATTAACATTAGCATGGAAAGGACTGAAGTGGTAAATACGAAGAGCAATTCTAAACAAAAGATTCGCAGATCGAATTTAGCAATGCTTGAGCAGAAGCACCAGCTCAACAGGGTGTATTCTAGAAAGGTAAGGATGCTCCAGCATTAGAAATCTTAACAACGTAGCAGAATTCAGAAATAGATTTGAGGGTATGTGGGGACTTAGATTTTCGGTTCAGTGGAATTATACTTGCCTCTCCATCTGGAAGAAAACAGTGTTGCGTTCCTATTTCGCCCCACCATGGCAGGCCATATTGCCCACCTGTGTGAATGGCACATTATGGAGCAGTGCACGCATGTTCAAACCCAAATTCCAGGTGGATGATAGTCCAAAATGTTAAAAAATTCGAACAAGTCTCAAAATTAATTTAGGAAGTGTTTGTACAACCTTGTGGTAAAGGGAACTGAGGTGAGAAGTCTGGCATCTGTGAATGAAAAGATATATATTTGACTGAATTGAAATTAAACATTTTGTGTGGCAAAGATACTGGAAAGTGAAAAATGTCAGTGATCAGCTGGGGGAAACTCTCCATGATGCGTAAAACAAAAAAAGGTTGTTATGCATAATATATAATGAGTTTAAATAAAGAATAGCAAAGGGCATGGATAAAGGACTTACAGAAGAAATCTGGATGGAAAATAAACACATGAGAGAATCATGGAAATCAAATTGTCCTGTAGAAACAAAAGCACAGGTTCATAGAGAGCATGGTCAGGATTATGTGTTGTGTTGTTGCTGGTAAGGATGAATCTGGAAGGACTTGTGTGTACATTTGTAGGGCAACAGATGAGTAGACTATGGAATATCCATGGTATGGAGTAAAGTTATTAAAAAGAATGACTGTAATCTATAGCTTTTGATCTGGAAAGGTTCCTGTGATGTTGATACAGGCTCTGCAAAGAGAGAAATGATATTATACGATCCCGTTTTTTTAGACTGCCCTCCCTTTCCCAAAACTCATGCACATATATTTTTGTGTATATTTGTAAAAGGATAGAACAGTGTGGAGGGATGCTTACCAGGCTGTTAGATTTTATTAAAGATTATTCATATTTTTCTTGGTGTAATTTTTTGGTTTGTTTCACTGGTTGTGCTAGGCTTTCTGTTCCAAAAGATTTTGGTTTGGGGAGAAGGAGGTCTTGAAAATTTTTTTGATTTGTTTGAAATACAATATCCAGTGTTATATTAGTTTTCAGGTGTATAATATAATGATTCAGCAATTCTATACATTACTCAGTGCACCTCATGATAAGCGTGGGCTTTTTTTTTTTAATTTAGTAGGGAAATTTTAATCTAAGAAATAATGTCTGTAAATTTTTTAAGTTAAATTTGTTCAGATATAAATTGTGTCCATGAAAAGCATTTATGTGTCAATTTAGATCAACTTTTTCTTTGGATAGCAGTCCTAAAATAGTAATCATTTTTCTTCCATTCAGGTTATTTCCAGAAAGAACAGAATGGCAAAGTATGAGAAGGCTGAGGTAAATGGATTCTTTATAAAAAGCCCCTTTTAAAATTTTTACTCCTGATAATCACTGTACCTTTCTAGACACTGATAGGACTCAATTATACTGGTTCCCCTTTATAGTATAGTCTTTGGGTTCTTAGGAACTGTCTTTCCATGCTTCCTTACTTACATTCCCTTTTTTTAAAAATTTTTATTTATTGAAAGAGCAAGCATAAGTGGGGAGAGGGGCAAGCACACTCCCCGCTGAGGGGAGGCAGGATGTGGGCCTGAGATCATTACCTGTGCCTAAATCAGACACTTAACTAGCTGAGCCATCCAGGTGCCCTGTAACTTAAATTCTCTTGCATGCGTTCCACAGCAGGCCAGCTAATACTGAGTTTTGCCTCAAAGACTAGTAGGATAGGAAGCCTGCATTTTTGTTTGAAGTGTCAACTCTTAGTGGAATCTTTGAGGCATACTCATGGATTCATGTTAGAGAAACTCCGTGTGACTGGTGACCTGATTTACTGTCTCTTTGCCAGTGAAATAATTATTAAAAAAAGACCTTAGTTTATGTCCAGCTGGATCAGTTGTATACTAACTAGTCGTGTACATCAGTGTGGAAACAAACTGTCAGATCGTTAGTATGTCACTTGGAATTGGCTCAGTGAACCAATTCACTGAACCCTGTCAATAACATTTTCAGGTATTGGTACCTGAAATTGTTGGTACCTGAAAAATTGGTATAATCCACCAATTTTTATGTATTTATGCATTTATTTGTAATTATATGTGTACATTTTACTAATACTTTACCAAGAAACACAGAGATGTAAAAGAATATTGAAAACAATCCAATAGAACTAGAAAGTTGTAACTTTTTTTCTCATACTGTAGTTGATCATCTGGCTTACCTGGTTTGGGACCACAGGTCTAGGGGACAGACTCCCTGAACTGAAGCATAACAGAAAGGTGGAATGACAATGTACTCTAGTGGTTAAGAGCAATATAGATGTGGGTCTGACCACTTGTTGGCTGAGTAGGCAAGTTACTTAACTTCTTTAAGACTCCGTGTTTCCTTATCTTTAAACTGGGAGTAATATTACAGACCCGTCGTAAGGATTAAACAAAGCATTTTTTATAATACTCTTACATTTATACATTTGTACAATACTCTGTATAAAGTATTGGTCCCAAAAAGCCATACAGTAGAATGTTTGCCAGCAGTGGTAGTTTACATCATCTTGTCTCAGCTCTGTCTGTAACTAATAATGTGGTCTGGGGTAAGTCACCTAATTCTGAACTCAGCTTCCTCATCTATAAAATTAAGAGATTGATAATAGAAAATATATTGATTCTTACTGGATGTAAAAATGGCATACATTTAATAAAGCCCTTATCCATTCTTACAGCTCTGGCTCACCTGCTCCTTCGAAGCCCCGTCCCTTTGGCCACCTTACCTCCAAATAGTTTGGGTCATGCATTCAGTGTGTGCTTCCTTGTAGTACAT
This sequence comes from Procyon lotor, assembly GCA_028646535.1. Classification (NCBI taxonomy): domain Eukaryota; kingdom Metazoa; phylum Chordata; class Mammalia; order Carnivora; family Procyonidae; genus Procyon; species Procyon lotor. The sequence continues at coordinate 4,463 of JAQQSY010004086.1, forward strand.
TTTTTACTTTTCCCAAATAAGGATCATAAATGTGGGGATAATCATCTTGCTTTCCTCTTTTTTTTTAAATGACTACTTTCAGGATGAACAAAAGATTGGAAAATTATTTAAAATTTTTTTCTCTTCTATTTCAGATAAAGGAGATGGGTGAGATGCATAGGGAACTCAATGCATAATGACTACAATTTGAAGAGTAACTACAAGAAGGGAAATTGCAGATTGCAGGTGTATAAGCATGGCACAGAGATCTTTGAGGACTACCATTTTGTTAGTTAACATCTTCTATTTGTAATAGTGAAACCTGTACTTAGTATAATAAGCAGCTTCAGATTGACTTTACCAATCTTAAAATTTGACCACAGGGTCTTATCTTTGCAGATCTGATGTAAAACCCAGAACTTGGACTGCATAGTTAAAATTATTTATGCCTAACATTGAGGTGTGGGCCTTAAATATGTTTCCACAGTAGACTTTGAACGACTACTGTCTCATCCATTTGTGATTGAAAGCTGCCTTTCTATTTGAGTCTTGTACATATAAACTTTTTTTTTTTTTTTTTACAAACTGAAATAAAACATTTTAAAACTGACTTTCCTAACTTTTGAATCATTGAATCAAATTTCATAGTATACACATAAGGTAACAGATTAAGAAATGCTCTGAATGCTAACTACAAATTATAGAGTTTTATATGAGTACTTATAATCATGTGAATTCAATATAAAATGTATAACCTAAAATATATAAGTTCTAACAGGAAAATCAATTTTATTCTGAATGAATCTAAGTTTCTGTTTTAAACAAATCACTTTGGTGAACACTTTTGCTTTGGGGCAGAATTGATGGAGAATGTTGTGAACCATGAGTGATGTGCTTGGTTGAATTAAAGCACCAGTCATTCAACATCTATGTAATGAGTAATTATAGTACAAACACGTTTTATATAAAGTATCCTGAAGTATTTTTGCTTTCAATAGGAAAAATTTTAAAACACTATGAAAAGAGCAACATTGAAGAAAATGTAAAAGCTAGATTGAACAAGATTTTTATCCCTTCTGTAGTAGGCAGAATTCTAGGATGGGCCCCAAGAGTTCTTATCTCTGATGTGTATGCCCTGTATAATCCCCTCCCCTAGAATGTGGGTGGGGCCTGTGAATATGATGAACTCCTAAGATTAAGTTATATTTTATGGCAACAGCCAGGAGATTTTAGGTGTAGATGTGATTAAGTCCCTAATAACTTGACTGTATTAAAAGGGAGATTACAAAAGTGCTCAAAGGTAGGAGACAAGAAGTAGAAACTGTAGATGTGCTCCCTTTAGCCTTAAAGCAAACTGCCATGTTGTGGAGAGGGTCACCTATCAGGAAACAGCAGGCTGAGCGGAGGGCCTCAGTCCTACAACCTCAAGAACTGAATTTTGCCAGCATAGAGTGAGCTTGGAAGAGGGCCCCAGCTCCAAGTGAGATCACCATCCTGGCCAACATCACTGCAGTCTTGAGAACCTGAGAAAAATCCTCTTATGTGATGCTTAAACTCCTGACCTGTGGAAACTGAGATAATAAAGGTTCAAGGTCTTCAGATGCTAAATTTGTGGTAATTCATTATGCAGCAATAGAAATGGATACAGCTAATAGGAAGTAACGAGGACATGAAAAGAGAATGGGAATAGCAGGTAATAAGGAGCAGCCATTACCCCCAGGGCTGAAAGAGCACCCAAAGTGCTCTACTTTCTCCTAAGTCCTACTCCCTGGGCTAAGAGCCAGACCTCGTGGGAGAGGGTATGGTGGCTCCCTGAAGAGCAGGGAAGTTGCTGTGAGGCTGCACTGGAGGGGCTCACTGAAAACCTGCCCTCTAGGACAGGAGTCCTCAAACTCAGCCTGCATCCTGGCCTACCACCTTCATACCTACCTACCTTCCTAGTGGTAGAAACCACCATGTTTCTACATAGTCTGGAGGTAAGGATGGTTTTTGCATTTTTAATGTTTGAAAAGAATGTTTCCTGGTATGTGAACGTTACATGAAATAAAAATGTCAGTGTCTATTAATAAAGTTCTGTTGGAGCACAGCTGTGTTCATTTATTGTGTGTGGCTGTTTTGCACTAGAGCAAAAGAGTAGTGTCAGACCCAATGGCTGGCACAACCTAAAATATTCACTCTGGTCCTTTAAGAAAAAGTTTGTTGACCAGTGCTCCAGGGTGCTGGGGAAAAGCTCTTCAAAAGGAGGCATCCTACCAGACGGCAAAGGCTCTCCGTAAGGTTGCCTTTTATAATTTGGGAGTGGGAGCAGTACTTGGGGAAGCTGCTGGCTGCTGTCCCCTGCAAGAGCAGTGGTGTGCTGGAGAAGCTCTGGGTGCTGTGCTGTGGGGAAATAGAGGTGTTGCAGGGGAGCTAACCCCTTTCCTCTTGTACTGTCTGTCCGGCGCCCTCTACTGACAGCTTCAGGTGCATTTTTACAGAGCAGGCGAAAAGAGTGGATGTGCAGTTAAGGGGCAATAAATTGATAATAACACGTCTTTCAACTCCGTGTCCTCATGTTTCTGGCCTCTCTCTTCTGAAGCTACACTTCTTTTTTATTTTTTTTAAAGATTTTATTTATTTATTTGACACAGAGAGAGATCACACGTAGGCGGAGAGGCAGGCAGAGAAGGGGAAGCAGGCTCCCTGCTGAGCAGAGAGCCCGATGCAGGGCTCGATTCCAGGATACTGAGATCATGACCTGAGCCGAAGGCAGAGGCTTTAACCCACTGAGCAGCCCAGGCGCTCCTGAAGCTACACTTCTAAAGAAGACACTAACCTACTAATTGCCAATGGCACTTTTTCCCCAGTGTGTAATCATGTGATCTCTCCACAGCTAATCACCATAATGACTCTCCCATTTCCTACCCAAGTATGTTGTTTACAGATTCCTTGCCATAACTGGCGTTAGTCTCTCCTGACTCTGAAATACTGTTGTTTTCAGGATTTAGCCTTATTAATATTTTCTACTTCTGTGGATATGGTATTATTTAAAACCGCCTTTTCTTCTATTGATCTGCCTTGTGTTGGATTAATTCACATACTCCCAGGAACTGAACCTAAGAGGATAGAGGAAAGTTTGTCCTCCACAAATACAACACTTCTGATAGATACAACATAATTTCACAATTCTTTTCCATCATCCTAAAACATGCCCCCAAACTCCTCTAAAAATTCTCACTTGACCTCCCTAATAAGCTACCATTCCTTTTTCCTTTCTTATCAAACTTTTACTTTTTAAAAATTTTGTTTTAATTCCAGTATAGTTCACATACAGTGTTATATTAGTTTCAGGTGTACTATAATTCTGTACATTACTCTGCTCATCACAATAAATGTACTCTTTAATTTCACGTAATCTCCGCACCAAATATGGGGCTCAAACTCTGAGATCAAGAACCACACGCGCTCTTCCTACTGAGCCGGCCAGGTGCCTCATTTCTTGTGTTTTTTTATTTTTTATTTATTTATTTTTTCATTTCTTGTGTTTTTTAATTTCAGCTATTGTGACAGGTGTGAGATGATAATCTGTTTTGATTTGCATTTCTCTGATGATGAGTGATGTTGAGTATCATTTCCTATGTCTATTGGCCATCTGTATATCTTCTTTGGAGAAATAAATGTCTTCCTGTTTTCTGCCCATTTTTAAATTGGATTGTCTGGTTTTCTGGTGTTGAGTTATACAGGTATTTTATATATTTTGGATACTAACCCTTTATCAGATGTCATTTGCAAATATCTTCTATTCAGTAGGCTTTTAGATTTGCTGATAGTTTCCTTTGCTGTGCGGGAGCTTTTTGTTTTGAGGTATAGTCCCAATAGTTTATTATTGCTTTTGTTTACCTTGCCTGAGGAGACATCTAGAAAAGTGTTATTACAACTAATGTTGGAGAAATTACTTCCTGTGCTCTCTTCTGGGACTTTTATGGTTTCAGGTCTCATATTTAGGTCCTTAATCTGTCTTAATCTGTCTTAATTATTTTTGTGTATGGAGTCCAGTTTCATTCTTTTGCATGTAGCTGTCTAGTTTTCCCAGCACCATTTGTTGAAGAGACTGTCTTTTTCCTATTGGATATTCTTGCCACCTTTGTCGAAGATTGACCATATAATCATGGGTTTATTCTGGACTTTCTATTCTGTTCAATGGATCTATGTATACTTTTGTGCTAACACCATACTGTTTTGATTACTATAGTTTTGTATAACTTGAAATCAGGAATTTTAATACCTCCAGCTTTGTTTTTCTTTTTTAAGATTGCTTCGGCTATTCAGGGTCTTTTGTGGTTCTATACAAATTGTACGATTGCTTATTGAATTTCTGTGAAAAATGCTAGTGGTATTTTGATAGGGATTGCATTAAATCTGTAGATTGCTTTGGGTAGTATGGACATTTTAACAATATTTGTTCTTCCAATCCATGAACACGGAATATCCTTCCATTTGTGTTACCTTGAATTTCTTTCATCAATGATTGATAGCTTTTTATAAAAAGATTTTATTTATTTACTTACTAGAGAGGCAGAGAGAGGGAGAGAGCAAACAGGAGCAGGAGGGGCAGAGGGAGAGAGAGAATCTCAAGCAGACTGCGCTGAGTGGTCTGATGAAGAGCTCAATGACCCCGAGATCATGACCTGAGCTGAAACCAAGAGTCAGATACTTAACCAACTGAGCCACTCAGGTTCCCCATTGCTTCATAGTTTTTTTTTTAAATTTTAATTAATTTATTTGACAGAGAGAGAGAGAATGAGAGAGAGACAGCAAGAGAGGGAACTGTGAGAGAGGATTTCCATTAATCCTCACATCAACCCTAGAGGTAGATATTATTACCATGCTGCCTCCCTCTAAACTATTCAGAATATGAACTAGGAAAGGGGAGAGATGAGATGACACTCAAAGCCAACTTATCATTATAAAAGCAGTTATTGTGATCCACAGCTCATTCATTTACAAACATTTCCTGCACACCTATGGCCTACCTGATGTGGGAAACAAAGGCAGAAGGAAATGTAGATAAAATTAAATGTCCTCATAACCTGCAGCCCAGTGACAAATACTTGAGATAGATGGATTATAACATTCCTCCAGGATCCTGAGTCTTCTTTAGCATATGAAAATCTTTTTGGAACTTCCCTTATCTTTACTCCCTTCAGCCCCAAGGTATATAATCTGTTGTCCCTCACAATCCGGGGCAAGGGGAGGCAGCATGCAGTAGGGCAGCAGCTCTTTCTGCCCACGGGTCCTGTCCCTGTGTTTTAATAAAAACTTTGGCACCAAACATGTCTCAGGAACATGTCTGGTGTTCTTGGCCTTCAGCCTCGGACCCCACCAACACACCGTCAAAAAAACTACAGCACACAGATAGGTAAGCATACAGAATCCGGAGCAAGACAGAACTCTAGCTCTATCACTTACTACCAACTCTGTAATCTTGGGCAAGTGACTTTACATCTCCAAGTTTCCATTATAATTATTATTTTTCAGTAAGCTCTCAGCCCATTGTGGGGGATGAGCCCAGGACCCCGAGATCAATAGCCTTGTGTTCTATGGACAGAGACAGCCAGGCACCTGGGAAGGGGAATTTACTGGCCCAGATCCCAGAGCTGCAGGGAGAGGCGAGGAGCACTGCAGGCTGTGGGGGATGGAAGTCTGTTGGGAAGTAGTCTGCAGTCGGACGATCCAAATTTCCTGTTTCCCAAGGTATTTGAATTTTAACTTGCAGGCCAGTGGTTTCAGAACTGAGTTGATTGTCTACTCAACAAGTTGATTGACTACTCAGGGAGGTTTTTAAAAAGATCCCAATGCCCCACCTTCAGAAATTCCAAGCCTTTATATGTGGGTGGGGCCCAAGAATACCTTTGGAGAGCTTCCCCCATCCCCCTTAATTCTGCTGCTGAGTCAGGGTTGGGGCTGCTTCCATGGGCTAAGTGTGAGCCAAACAGGAGCGTGCAATAACCATTCCTAAGGCAGGTAACTGCAGGACACACACTGACCTGCAGGTCTTTGCTCAATATTAAAAAAAAAAAAATCACTCTTTGTTTTTCACCTTTACTGTTACCTTCTAAATTTACTTACTGTATCATCTGAATTCATTTATTTGAGTGTAAACTGAACATTACTAGTGATCCTCAAATTCTAGAAGAGGCTGGCACATAGAAGGCCGTATGTTTTTGAATGAATCAGTCATTCAAGTTGTGGAGGAAACAAGAATGTGGCTAGCACAGAATAAAGAGGTTATGGAAAAACCTGTAATTTTGATGTTGGCAGTTTGCTTAAAAAGGAAAAGGGAGAGAGGGGTGCAGTTTTATTTATTTCCAATATTAAGGTATCCTTTTACGTTACTTACAGGTGTACAACATAGTGATTCAACGATTCAGTACATTACTCAGTGCTCAGAGAGGTGAAGTTTTTAAAAAAAAGTAGTAGGATAGGGAGAAAGTCTAGTTTTTCCTTGTTCCGAGTTTCTGATTTCACTCATACTTCCGGATACATAATAAACTCAAAACAGCTAGAACGGCCCACCTGGCGCCTTCCCTAACTACCCATCCACCCAGATTCCACGCCAGCGCAGCAGAAACACCTGGACCTGAAATCTTTTAAGGATGGCTGTCTGCCAGGGTTGGCGCGCGACCTAGGTTTACGCATGCGCAGTAGACAAGAGTTGCCCGTGTGCGCGGGAAGCTGGGCCGCGTCTGCTTATGATTGGCTACCGCGGCGGACTCCCACCCACCGAAAAGCAGCGGTGGGTGTTGATTGGGTGTCTCAGCAAAGGCCGGAGGCCGCACAGGAGGGAGGGGAGGGAGGCGGGAAACAGCTTAGGGGGTGCGGGGTCGCGCAGTTCCTTCTGGCCGGCGGCGGAGAGGTTCCGAAATGGCGGTGCAGCCGAAGGAGACGCTGCAGCTGGAGAGCGCGGCCGAGGTCGGCTTCGTGCGCTTCTTCCAGGCCATGCCGCAGAAGCCGACCACCACGGTGCGCCTCTTCGACCGGGGCGACTTCTACACGGCGCACCACGAGGACGCGCTGCTGGCCGCCCGAGAAGTGTTCAAGACCCAGGGGGTAGTCAAGTACATAGGGCCGGCAGGTGAGGGCGGGGACTGCGCGGGCCCCCCGGGCCGTGGGCCGCGACGGGCTCTTTGGGCGAGGAGTCACGGGGGCGGGGACGTCGGTGCCTCCCAGGGATGGCGCTTTCTCTGGCCGCTGCCTGGCCAAGTGGGGCTCCATCCGCCCCTGCCTCGCCTCTACCTGAGTCGGTCCCTCTGCCTCAGCCCCAGGCCTAAACTAACAAAGGACACGGAGGGAGCGTCTGCTCTGCCAGGCGTTTTAATACATTGTTTTTTTTTTTTAATTGCACAGCAGTCGCGTGGGTGTTTGCCTGCGGCCCCGCCTTGGCCCTGTCGACGTCCCCACAAACTCCGGTCCAGGAATGAGAGTTTTTAGAAGGGAGTTTGGGAGATCATTTCGTGTCACCAGTGTGGTTTTGCCCACCCTCCACTTACTCTGGTTTAGTGCTGGGATTTGGAACGGTTTACTGTTGGTAGGCAGTAATGCCAGGTGGTCAGGACCTCGGACTTGGAGCCAGATTTCTTGGATTCACGTCGTGGCGCCTCCACTTAATATTTGTGACTCTGGACTAGTCACGTATGTCTTGACCTCGGTTCGGCACTGCATGCCCTCCGTAATCGGGCCCCATCTTTCCCGCATCCTCTCTCCTTGTAAGGCTACAGACTTCTCACCCTATGTGAGCTAGATGTTCTAGATGTTTTATGGGGATTGCTTTACTCTCCGGCACCGTTATGGACAAGAGCTTTGGCGGGTGAGGGGAGAGTGAGTAGTCGTGGGTTCTTTTTGCCACATGCAGATGGGATGTTAAAGTTTCATTCATCAGACAGAAATTTATTGAGTGCTGCGGTGTCAGACAGGGTTGTGGACACTGGGAAAGACAGTGTCTCTGCCTTCACAGAGCTCTCTCTAGTGGAGAGCAAGGCAGAAATAATACAGTTATTGAAGGTGAAGAACTGTGGAAGTGTGCTCCATAGCAGATTGTTGAAGAGGCATAGAAGCAGGAA